>VZRX01003535.1:41971-110927 GCA_013398075.1 Notiomystis cincta
GAGTGAGTGAGTGAGTGAGTGAGTGAGTGAGTGAGTGAGTGAGTGAGAGTGAGTGCTGTGTGGCACATCATTGCTGGCTGGAGTTGAATCTCAGCAGTGGGGAACATCATCTTGCAGATGGACAGGCAGAACAGCCTCACTCATGGTTTTAATAAGGCCAGGTGCCAAGACCTGCACTTGAGTTACAACAAACCCATGCAGCTCTACAGGCCTGGGAAGGACTGGTTCCAGAGCTGTTTGGCAGAAGGGGACTGGGAGGTGCTGGTTGACAGTAGTGGGACATGAGCCAGCAGGTGCCCAGGAGGACAAGAAGGCCACAGCATCTTGGACAGTGTGGCCAGCAGAACCAGGGCAGTGATCGTCTCCCTTTGGTACTTGGTACTGGGGAGGCTGCACCTGGAGTGCTGTGCTCAGTTCTGGGCCTCTCACTTCAAAAAGGACTTTGAGGTCCTGGAGCAGCTCCAGTGAAGGGCAGCAAGTCTTACAAAAGGACTAGAAAACATATCTTATGAGGAACAGCTGAAGGAGCTGCATTTGTTCAGTCTTGAGGAGGCTCAGGGGGGACCCAATTACTCTCCACAACTGCCTGAAAGAAGGGTGTAGTGAGGTGAGGGCCTGCAGTGAGAGGACAAGAGGAGATGGCCTTAAGCTGAGATAGGGCAGATGCAGATTAGATATTAGAAAAAGTGTTTTCATTGTTAGGGTGGCCAGGCACTGCAGTAGGTTGCTCAGGGAGGTGGTGGAACGACACCATGGAGGTGTTTAAGAGGCACTGGAGCTGGGTGATTTGGTTTAGTTGTTTAGGGGTTTCAGTGGCAGTGCTGGGTGGACAGTTGGATTGGGTGATCTTGAAGATCTCTTCCAGCCTTGCCTTTCTCTGATTCTGTGCCCTGCTCTGGGCAGTCTGCACAGAGCTGCCCCTCAGAGAGAGGAGCAGTAGCAGCCTGGCAGAGCTGGTGAGACACTTGAAAACCAGGTACAAATGTTGTTAACACGAGCTGCAGAGCCCCACCAGTAACTCTGAATTTGCCACAGCACTCTGAACACAGGACACACAGCGGTGACGAGCCGGAGGGAGCGAGCACTCCGAGGCCTCTCTGGGAGGCCATGGCCCCGAGGCTGTTCAGGCAGACAGCACCACTCAGGCTGCCTGCTGAGGGGCAAGAAACACATTCTCTAGGTTTAGTCACTGGTGCTGGTCCTCCCCAGAGCAGTTATTCCTCTCCAGAGCAGTTATTCCTCTCTAGAGCAGTTATTCCTCCCCAGAGCAGTTATTCCTCTCCATATCAGTTATTCCTGTCCAGGGCAGTTATTCCTCCCCAGGGCAATTATTCCTCCCCAGAGCAGTTATTCCTCCCCAGGGCAGTTATTTCTCTCCATATCAGTTATTCCTCCCCAGGGCAGTTATTTCTCTCCATATCAGTTATTCCTGTCCAGGGCAGTTATTCCTCCCCAGGGCAATTATTCCTCCCCAGAGCAGTTATTCTTCCCCAGGGCAGTTACTCCTCTCCATATCAGTTATTCCTCTCTAGAGCAGTTACTCCTCTTCATAGCAGTTATTCCTCTCCAGAGCAGTTATTCCTCCCCAGAACAGTTATTCCTCTCCAGAAAGTTAGCAAGTCATGTTCCTGCATCTCTCACCAAGCTCAGGGCCCTTCCCCACATGGGGGGGGGGTTTTTGGGTTGTGTGGTGCAGAATCAGGGACAGAAGCACAGCCTGTGCCGGTGGAATGTGGAAGTCAGAGGAAGGGATCTGATTTGCAGGTCTCAGGTGGAGGATTTGGTCAGGTGGGGACAATTCTCTGAAAAATTTGTGAGATTTTGGCCTTGCATAATCCTGTGTCATCATACAAAGACATTCTGACTACTTCTTTGTTACAAAGGAACAAGCAAAATAGAAGCTTGTGACAATCATTGTGCTTCGTTTAAATGTGTTTGGTATACATTGTTTTTATCTGACTGTTATTTTTCTAATTATCTTCCATTATAAGTTTTGCAAAAATCATTTGAAGCTGGAAACTTGGCTTAAAATTTGATTGTGGAAAATAAAATCAGATTTTTTTAATAAATAAAAAAAATCAAATAATTAAAAAAACTTAATGGCCTGCTCCCCAAAAGATTTTAAATTGATCATTTGCCAATATTTAGTGCAAAAATATTTTATTTAAGAAGTGCCAAGCAGATTAGATACTCTTTTATTTTACATTTGTCCCCTTAGGATCTCCTCTATGACACAGAAATGATTGTGCCTATTTTCCTGCAGATGTTAAAATACCTATGGAGTTTCTGTTGGAAAAGGAAAATGAACTAGCTATGTTTTGTGAGCTGGAAAATATAACTGATAACAAGTAATAGAAAATTACCTCTTAGAAAATATACAAATGCCATAAAAAGACCTGTTCTACTTAAGAACAAAAAATTATTTCCTGTTTTAGAATTAGAGGAACTCAAATAAAAGGCAAGCAAAATATAAAGATTTGCAACATTTTCTACCTCTTTAAATATATTTATTTTAAAATCAAACACTAGGCAAGATGTTTGAGATACAACACAAAAACCTCTCAACTGTCCAAGATTTAGTGAAAGCAAAAACCCTCTTTTTCTCAGGATCTTTTCTGGCTAACGCCCTATGTAATAAATCTCATCTCAAATTTAATTAAATAGACAATTTATTTAACAGACAACTGCACATGTATACATTCAGTAGGCTTAGCACCACTTCTGGCCAGCTTATGTGCTCACTTATGGCCACTTATGGCCAGCTCCAGCATGTGGGGAAAAACTCATCCCTTTGGTGTCACAGATCCTTCTGCTACCACAAAAAATACACAACACATTCTGGGTGCTGGGGCTGAGCTGGCAAAATTCTGAGCAGTCACAACCAGGGCAAGACCTTTGAAGGAATTCAGCTACCTGGAGCTGTTACTGGGAGAACCTGGCCATAATTACAAACAAAAAACCCATGCTGGGTAAGTCCAGATTCTCAGAAATTTATTGTACTTCCTAAAGGCAGGTGAAGTGCACTGGCAGGCAGCTGCTGGTGAGTGAGCAAAGCTCAGCTCCTGTAAGGCTGTGCTTGCTCCTGGTTGTGCTGGAGAGCCACAGTGCTGGCTGCCAGCCTGTCTGCTCCTGTCTCGTGATCACCAGGCAGAGTGTGAGGCTGCAGGGAGTCTCTCTGTCTTGGCCAGGGAACCACCTGAAGAGAGCCTGGGTATTTCAGTCACTTGTGATCATTTCTCCATTCCCAGGGAAATTGTTTTGGAAAACTCAGTCATGATCTGAAAAGTTGAGGTATGCTGAAAATCCTGGCTACAGGGAAGAAGAAAGCCTATGTTTCTATTCACTGCTTGTTTTGAAAGGACTCAGTCCAAAACATAGAGAAAACTAGAGTGATTCCCATTGACTTAGCAGGCTTTAAGTGAAACCCAAAGTGCTTAATCCTAAACTTCTCAGAAGCATGAGCTAGTGAAACTGGTGGAGTTGTCAGGCAACAGGCTTCCTTTGCCACAGCTACCCATGTCCAACTGTCCTTTGCTTCTTCAATCCTTCCACTCGTCTTCTGCATCCTGCATGGCTCAGGGAGGTGAGAGTCAGACCATTCCTTTCTGGATCCTTGCAGCTTGGTCAGTTCCTTTCCTGCTCCCCTTTCCCCACTGGGGATTCCCAGACTGAGATTTAAACACTGCTCTGAGGAGCCTTCCTGAGAGACATGATACTGGTTTTTGGCAGGACCCTCTCTGATACCTTTTTCCAGGCCCATCCTGTTCCCATAGCAACTCTGGGTAACAACAGAGATGCATTACATTATTTTTTCCATTCTTCTGGCACTTGATAATAAATGTATCTGCCAGCAGGTAAATTTAAAATGTATAATAATCAGGCCTTCACACAGCTGGTAGCCAGACTGCATAGTTTGCTACCACAGGAGGCCACAGAATTGAAGAAATAAAGTCTGAAAAGGATTGAAATTGGAGTTGCTTGTGGGAACTTCATCCCACTTTTCACATGGGGTTTGGTGGGCAGAGGAAGAGATCCAAAGACTTCAGCTCTCACTCTGCAAAGGACTCAGCTGTGCTGTTGTTACATGTTTCCTATCAAGATTTTTTTCAAAACGATTCTTAGCTTCAAAGACTGGATTTGTGCAAACTATTCCCATCAGGTGAGGGGGTTTATCTGCCTTAAGCCTTTGAATGCAGCACAATTCCGAATACAAAAAGCTGGTGGCAGTGCCAGTTGTGTGTGTTCCTTATTTCTTTTAAGGAGTGCCTGGGAATCCAAAGAGGCAATATTCTTCCTCATCCTGGTGATCTCCAAGTGCTGATCTATGACTTTGTGATGCTCCAGGCACCAGACTTTTACAGCTCCTGCTCTGAACAAAGGGGGACTAGCTGATGCCAATGAAAATATTCATCTGATCCCTCTTGCCATTTCAAAGCTTCATGAAGAGCTTTTTTCTTCCTACTCATTCAAGAGCCTCAATACAGGGATATGATCATTTGAGCAGAGTGGTTTACTGCCAGCAGAGAAAACAACACGGGCATGAAAATTCAGCCTGAAACAGATGTCTGTGCAGGGGAAACCCTCCTTTCAGCTCCTGCCTGTAGAAGTGGTGTCTTCTCCTTGTCTGAGTGAAACCGCAAAAAGGAGGTCGGATCATTTTTACATATATTTTCCATGGAAAACTCTTTTTCTTCCCAGGCACCTATTTATGCCTGACACTATTAATAATTTTCAAAATTTCAGAAAGCTCTTAAAATCAACCAGGAGTGCAAAGAAACTTTCCCTGGGAATGTTTTACTGCCTTCTCACAAGTGGCTGACCTTGCACTTACTGCAAGTGATAATTTGGTTTAAGGTTTCTTTTCTCAGCTTGAAATACAATAGGAGCTCCTCCCACTCCCACAGAAATACATGTACCAGGACTTAACAGACCATCCTCAAAGACCTGGATTTCCTCACCCACCACATGTTTTCTGCCTCCTTCCTCCTGTTTCCACCCACATCTGGTCAGACAGTCTTACTGTGAGAAATGGTGGTGCCATATATAAGAATATTATCACATCACCACTTACAGCTCTAACTATCCCTTTCTGTGGGACTTATCTTTTTTCCTCTGCCTCTCTCTTTCTATATATTTCTACTGTATCAGATCATCCTTGAAAAGAACCAGAACTCTCTGAAACACTTCCAAACATATTTTTAAATAAAATAAATTTTCTCAAGAAATGTTTCTTGACAAACAATCTTGGATTTTTCCTGTCATAGGCTGTCATGACAAACTGACAAACCCATTGTTTTCACCGAGAACTGCTCCTTTCCTGGTGCTACAGACCAGTTCTAGTCAGCATTTACTACCAGTCGTAACATGGAGATGCAAAACACAAACACTAACCCCTTCCAGGGGAGCAAACAACTCTGACTTGGATGATGATGGATTGCTGGAAGCTAGATCTGCTTTCAGGGCCCGTCTGTGTTAGTCTCAGGCCTCAGAGGGACTTTTGAAAGGTGGTAAGCCTGTGGGTGGGAATTAGGCAGAGTGTCTGTGCAAGGCAGCGCATCTCTGATCGTGGTGACTTTGCAAGCACAACGTGGCAGAGACTTTCTTTTCAACCTCTCCATGCTCATGAAGTCAGGCCCAAAGTCATTGCACCTACTGTAAATTGTCAGGTCCTGGCCTTTAAAGGATGACCTTCACCATCCTTCTTCAGCTCCTGCTGAGGTGCCCTGACTGGGAAACTGAGAACTCACTCAGGGTGGCTTTGACTCCAACAGTGCTTGTGTTTCACTGGCCAGGTGAGGACCCTAAGATGGCTGGATTTATGTAGGTGTTCCAGTGAGGTATTTGTAGATAGGAAGAGGTACACAGGTCCTGGGCACTGTAACATTTCCCTACCTGTCAAGGGGGCTGTGAAGTTAAATATATTAGAGGATTTCAAACATTCAGCTGTTGCTTTGTTAGGGGTCTTAAAAGCAATTTCAGACATGATCTGTATGCACCACAACAGAGGAAAGCTAGTCAATATATACACAAGGTACAATATTTTACTACTTATTACAACTACCATAACTAGTCCTCTCCTTTAATATCTATCATTATGTTTAAATTTTAAAAGGAGTTACTTTTTTATAGCCAAAAGAGAGGTAATAAAATTCTGCAGAGAAACAACTATTCAGTAGAAGATTCTGTCACATTAATGACCTACATTTTGAAATCAGTAATGATTTTTGCAGAGTTGAGTAGCCCACAGGGACATTTCTATAAAGACTATCTCATAAGAAAACAGGGTGTGTTACATTTAGAGATGTTTCCTCATGAGAATTTAAGTTAGAGATAGATTTTTCCTTTGAGACAGAGCTGGAGTTGGACACAGATTATTTATCTAGACTACAAAACTCCAGAATATTTCCAGGTTGGGATAGATTGCTGCCAGTCAGGAAAAGATCAGGATACACACTTTTATTCTCGCTCCTTATTTTCTGATTTATGCAGTGGTTCCTTTGCCACATCTGGGCAATCAGGGGACAAAACACCAGAGACCTCCAGCAGAAAAAAATAAATATGATCATAGACTGAACAGTGAGCTGAAGGATTCAGCCTGTGAAGAGTTTGCTAAAATACCCTCAGCCACCAGAAATTTCACTGAGAGATGCAGTTTTAGGGTTCTTGAAATTATTCATGAATTCAGCAAGACAACGTAGGGCAAAATGTAGTGTTTTCTAACAGTATTTTCTTAGTGAAATGCTGCAACTTTCAGATCTTTCATGGAGATCCTGGAAAGCTCAAAGAAAAATTTTTGTGTTTGAATATATACACCATATAGAAAAAAAAAAAGATGATCAAGGAAGAGCACAACCTAATGCCTTGCAAGGAGCCTGTTTGAATTCATAGAATCATAGAATGCTTTGGGTAGGAAGGGACCTTAAAGATCATCTAGCTCCAAACCCCCTGCTGTGGTCAGGGACACCTTCCACTAAACCAGGTTGTTCAGAGCCCCATCCAGCCTGACCTTGAACATCTCCAGGGGTCTTACAACTCAATGCATTTAATACTTGTGGTTGTAAATGTGTGACCCCAGATTCACTCAGAGCTTTGCATTTTACACAAGTCCTTTCCTGTAACAATGTGTCATATTGTTATGACTCCAGAAGGCATGAAATGTAGAAAACAATAAATTCCCATTGTTGACACAATTCTCTTTCGTAAATTAAACCAGACATTTGTTGACAAGCCTGCCACAAACAATATTCAGCAACTGCAACTCCTATTATTAAAGTTAGGAATATGTCTAACTAACAACAATTGCATCCACTAGGATGAGAAAACCTGTCTAGCTAACATCAATTGATTTTATTTGGACAGGGAAGCCTGTCTGGCTAACATGTCCTCAGGCAACAAACCAGGAAATATTTTATTCCATAAAGTTTTTGTAAATGCCTCTCCACTGCTGAGCTGCTATTTATCAGTGAAAGCATGAGGACATTACCCCTCTAATGACTGTTACTTGGACAAATTATTTGTTTAAGTGATGCTACTTTCAAGTTCACAGCATCATCACTGATCCTCCAAGAGAAGCAATAAGAGAGGCATTGATAACTTTTGCCATGTAAGGGTGAAATGTATATATGATACTGGAGTGGTTTCCATCTTTTATATTAGCAAGCAAGTCAGGATCCCTTTTCCTTGAAAAAACAAAAACTCTCACTCAGGCACCCAGAGTCTCCCAACCAGAGGAAGCACATGGTCCCACTGATATCTCACTGGAAGAGGTGGTAGAAGCTCCTTTTCTCTGCCATTTTGCATCTTTTGGTCTATGTGGGACACATGTGCAATGACACTGGCTGACACTACTTGCCTTTGTTCCTCTCTTAATCCTTACATAGCCAGAATCAGGGCAGGGAGTTTCCTTTCATGTTTTGAAGCAAATGAAGTTATTCTTCTTTCTTCTTGGCCCCTTTCATGAAAGACAACATCCCATTTGTCCTCTGGATTTTTAAAATAATAGCAATAAAAGCTTCAGAAGTATCCTACAGCCATCTCAGACCTTGGGAACCAGTGGTTGTAGTTGTCACACCTTTCTTTATCAGCTGCAGAATATTTAACTTTATTGAGTATAAGAACAATAAGTATTCCTAATTTCGTTCCTAGGAAAATAGGATGGTGTTGTATATAATGTGGTGTTATCTCTTCTTGTCTCCAGTTTTTAAACCTTCTTCCTTTCACTGAAATACTCTTTGTTGAGGACAGTCTCTGTTTCAACTTCTTCCTTTACTTAACTTGTCTTGAAACTGGTCATGATTTTGCCTCTCAGTTCTCTTGTCTATTGCAAAATGCTTGAATAGAAGATTAGTAAAGAAAGAGAAATTGTGAATTCCAGATGTTATACTACCTTTTGTGTTCGCTCTCAGCCCCCTAAATGTCCCTACAGGTCTCCTTTTTTTTGGGGTGAAAATCAGAAATAGCACACCCAAGACATTTGTACCATTGAACACATCTCTCAGACTGGCCTGTGCAACAAGCAGTACCTCAGCCCAAGCACCTGGGATATGTGGAAGCAGTGCATGTTTCCACAAGTCTTTCCTCTGTGATAGAGACACAATATACTTACCCCCCCTTAGCAGGTTTCAGACTGTAATATGCCCTCCATTACCTGTGCAAGTTCTGTTCTGTTCCTACTATTCCTATGAGGCTGCACTTTGCAAGTGGTGTTTTTGGCAAAGTGTCTGGCTGAGGGAAGTACCAGGAATATCTGAAAAAATATATATTTGAAGAAAAAAAAAGTAAGCAGGAAAAGCAGAAAAATTAGAGCTAGAATAATAGCAGGAAACACAATGTTTAGGGGCTATTGACAGTTCTTGTTGGGGGCTACAGACTGTTAAAACCTGGCCCAGACTTCTATCCTACAAATGAACCAGAAAGAAAAAGGCTCAAGTGAACCCACCATTTCTCCATGGGTCAGGCATTCCCACTTTAGTTCTCAGGAGAGAAGCCAGGAAGAGCCCCAGCAGCCTGCATCACTCAGAACCCTCCCTCTGTGGAAATGTGCCTCTGGTTCTCTCTGATCCCTTGGAGCTGAGTCCCTGTTTAAATCCATCAGCTGGTACTCTTGCTCTTTGGCTGATTCCCAGCCCTGTGTGCTGTTGTCACATAGCAGGCCAGCTGCTTCCCCAAGCCCTTTTTGGGACTGTGTGTGGTTGTATTTAGCAGGGAGGGTACTGGAATTCCAGTCAGGCTTGCAGAGACCTCAGTGGGAATCAGTCTCAACTCCTAAGGCATAGGAAAACTAAGCAACTAGAAGGTTGCTTCAAGGTCACTGGGCTGGGGTTCAAAAAGAAGCAAGGTTAGGAGTGAAAAAGGAGGAGAGAAAGCAATAAATATTTTTGCCTGGTGTTGATGTCGGGCTCACCAGCCTATTCTTGTCACACCACTCCCTTTTTTCCATGCAGACACAATAATAGCTGTCTTCCCTGGTATTTCCCTGGTATTCCAAAATATGTTAAAAATGAACATTTGCATGGCAGAGACCACTTTAGTCAGTTCTCATGGTACCCTGGGGTGATTCTTATTCGAGCTTCTGCTTTAAAATATTTATCTCAAGAAAATGCTGCCTAATGTTGTCTTCAGCTACTAATGGCCTGGAAAATCTGTCATCTTTTTCCTCATCTTGTGCTTTCTGAGTATAGCACAGATATTTACTGAACACAGCTTGTCTGCAGCAGTATTGACAAAATTACCATCTTTGTGTAGTAATAGGCTTATGTTGTCTTAGGGATTTGTTTTATTACCAATGCATTTAACACACTTACTGTCCCTAATCCTAGCTAGCATACATTTCTCTATAATAGCTGTAGCTTGATTAGGAGTGTATCTACAAGGATGTTAATCATGATTTCCATTTCACTTCCTCGATATTGCTTTATAACATCTATGGCCATT
Organism: Notiomystis cincta; assembly: GCA_013398075.1. Lineage (NCBI taxonomy): Eukaryota > Metazoa > Chordata > Aves > Passeriformes > Notiomystidae > Notiomystis > Notiomystis cincta. The sequence goes on from VZRX01003535.1 coordinate 51,905, forward strand.
TCCCAACAGATTTTAATTAATTTTTGACTGGCTACATTTTCCTTCCCCATCCACTCCTCTCAGTTTCATCTCTTCAGCCTTTATAAATCTAACTCATATGTATTGTGATTATTTTGTTTGTGGACTTGTTATACTCTCCTTGGAAAACATTGGTTCCACAGCAAATATCAACTTCATGATCCATGGTAAGTCTTTATCTATTATCATGAGAACTAGTTCTGAGAGTTTGTTACAAATAATTAACAACAAAATATTAATTGAACATGTAAACCACCACCTGTGGTTTTATTTATTTACTTTAGAAGACATTATTGCCTACAAAGGAATAAATTTGCCTTCAGCTATATGAAGCAAAGAGCCAGAGCTAATCCATCTAATCAGTTATTCACAAGTGAGTTTTAAAGGCATCATTGAGAATCACAGCTGACTGTGACAGAGGCCCTTTCCTGCAGTGCTTTTGCTGAGCTCTTGGTACTAAAGCAATTCTAAGTTGTGCTCCTAGCCCAGACCTACATGGATGAGAGATGCAGCCAGCAGCCAGTGACCTTACTGTGAGCTGAAGAGGTGCTGCACAGACTGGTGAGTATTTAATGTGGAAACCACTGAAATGGTTTTGCAGAACCAGCACAGCTACTGATTGGGAATTCCCCCTCTGTATGAGTGTGGTGTTTTATTTCCTACCATGTTTGTAGCTTTAAGATGCTTTTGCCATTAAGCCTTCTGCTTTCAAGATTACAGTAGCAATGATAGATAGATGCAGTTTCAGGCCCTGCAAAAAGACTGCTAAGCCTGCTTCAGGGACTAATGCAGATAAATGGCATCCTTTCCAGGCAGACTTTATGGTCCAAAACCAGACACACAGGACATTCCCAGGTCACTTACATTTTATTGCTTCAGCTGAGATAATTCACATAATCTGTCTCTTTTATACATCCTTCCATCCTAGAAACCACCTGTGTTCTCCATCTTCTGTTTCAAAGGCATTTACAATACAGCTAGGAGTAAGGTTAATTGAGAAAGAAGCCAGATAAGGGACAGATGCATATTTAATTGAAAATAAAAAGGCTGCATCTTTGTTAGTTATAAATCAGTGAATACACAGCCTTAAGCACATACTCTGGTCTATCTACTCAGGGGTTATAACAGTAACTTATTTTCCATAGCCCTTCTGATTGCTCCACCTTCATGCTGAGTAAGTTCCTCAAGTTGTTTCACAGAAAACAGAGGTGTGAGATATACAAAATTGCCCAAGCCAAAGGAGGTAGCATTGTCCAGAATAAACCTTAGGCACTAGGCTTCCTCCAGCACACAGCACAGTTGGCTGTCACCATGAACCACTTAAAGCTCATTCCCTTGCCCTGACTTCTTCTGAGAGTCCCTACAGGGGCAGGTCTGTCAGTGTTGCTGCCTCTCACACCCAGGCTTTGGTGTTGGATGGATACTGTTGGGCTGGATGCCTGTGAGATACCTCAGGAGGTACCAAAAAGGAAACTGAGGGGGATATGGGCTTGAGAATGGAGGTGGGAGCAACCAACATTAAATTCAGGGAATATTGGATTTGAGAGGCAGGGTTTGCAGGAGACAGAAGCCTGGAAGAGGAAAAGGCTATTCTAAGAGTACCAGCTGTGGGAGGAGATTGGGATAATGGTGGATGTCCTGGAATGGAAGGCAAGTAGGAGCTGTAAAAGAAGTGTAAGGGTGTCAGTCCATGTCAGATTATCTGCTCCTCACAGGTCTGAACTCAATTGAGTGTGTGGTCTGACCACTTATTCACAGTGGCTGCAACATCAACCCAGCAGCTGCTGAGAGGAAGCTGCTGCTTGTGGCTGGACCGGGCGTGGAGGTTTCGTGTCTCCCACCATCAGCAAACCAGTCAGCTCCCATGCACAAATCTCTGGCAAGTGCTTTAACTCCTCACAGCTCCCAATATCCTGCCTGCAGCACCTTTTCAGAGGTGCTTATGAGACAAGGGTCACAGGGCTGCAGAAACACAGCTGTACAGCACAGGGCAGGAGAGCTAAGTATGGGAACTTTATAGCCGAGGAAGATTTTTTTTTTGTAGCAAAGCAGAATATTCATCCCAATAACTTGGAAGGAATCCAAATGTCATTTTCAGACATTCTGGTATGACTGTGGGCAAACAATCTAGCATTTCTGGTCCAAGTTTAGCAAGGAACATAAGCCAGGATTGTTATTAAGCATATAGCAATGGGAAAAATGTAAAATACTATACATGTACTTCCAGACATATAAAGAAAAGTATTTTTAGGAGAAATTGTTATAACTATTTTCCATGGATGCAGAACATCTAGGAAAGGCTCTATCTGAACTTTCTGTGGAAACAGCCTGAATTCCAGGATCAAAACTTTCATGGATTTTGTTCAGCTTAATGCCAAAATGTCCAACTCATTTCAGCTCCCGCAGTATGTCTTGGTTGTGCTTTTGCTGCTTGACAAAAAGGAGGCTCCTTGATCACTGAGTAGCTCCTGTTCTTCAGAAAAATGTTGCCCTTCCAAACTGGTAGGATTCTATGAAACTCAGCCCAGGAAGACTCATGAGCAAAGAACACCAAGGAAGCTGTCAGAAATCAATCCCCACAGTAAATTAAATATTAAATTAAATATTTGTGTTTAATGTAAAAACAGCAAACAAACCCAATGAAAAACAAACAACCCTCAAAAAATCTCCTAAACCCCACAACAACAACAACAACAACAAAAAAACCCCGAAAACTCAAACAAAAATAATAATAATTAAAAAAATCAAAACCACAAAATCATTTTTTCCCAAAAAAGAAATTTTGCTGAAGCAATCTTTGTCAAAATCTGATAAGCTGCCTCTTCCTCTCACTTCAAACCACCTCCAAAGCTTTTCCTTGAGAGCATTTATTGCTGCCTCCTGCTAAGGACTTGGCAAGCAGTGAAATGTGGCCACTGCTAGTAGCTCACTGATGCCTTGTTTAGGGAAAAAAAGAAGCATCTGCATTGTTGGTAAAGTGGCACCTGTTTTGTGTGAATAGGCAGAGGACCTTAGCCAGCTTATATCAGTATAACTAAGGCAGTGCAAGCCCTTATCCCTGGCTTTACACAGATAGAAGAGTAATCCCAATTTAATTTATTATTGTAAATTCAGATGAGCAAACTCTACAAGAAAAAGGTTTTTCTTTATATGTTCATTTGTTTCTATATTAGTTGGGGAGGTTTTGTGGTTTTTTTGTTTTTTTTTTTATTTAACCATTTTGGCTAAAAATAAAGGTACCTTCTCCAACTACAGTTGCTGCACTTTTACTAAAAATTGTAAAAAATGCTGTGCAAAAGCCTTTCCATCTCTGCTTATAATCTGCTTTTATTTTGATTAATTTTTTTCTTGGACTCCAGGCCCGGTATTATACATTCTTACAGCAACTAGCACAGCACATCAAACATGGATTTCAAACCTCACAATAATACATATTTCAGATTAAAATAATGGGATTCAGGGCTTACACTCACTGAGTCACTGCTTTCCTCTGCAGAGATTACAATTGTTTCACCTTTGCTGTTCTGCCTGGGCACTGGAGGCTTCACATAACCATGCTTTGAAGTGCTTCTTCCAAGTTCACAATTTACTGTTTGAAATGTCTGATGTAATGCTATCTAATCCTTTCCAGGGCTTCAGGGAAGACAAGCTTTCAATTTGGTGAAAAATGTATTTCTGTACGGTTATTAGAATAAAATGAAATAAAAACCAGTTGTGCAGTGATCATCACAAGGCAGCTTGATATGGGTTTCTTTTTGAATGAAGCAGAGGCCAACTCCTGCCCTGCTCAAAGCAATAGCAGGGTTGCTGTCAGCCTCCATAAGCTCCAGATCAAACTACAGCTTCCATTCAGGACTTTTTTTTATTTGTTTTTAATAAGGTTGATGTTCAGGAAGAGGTCAAATGTAAAACATAGGACCTGTTTTATAGGATACTTGAATCTCTCTTTTTTTTAAAGTGGCCATGTAGATTAGAAGACATACGTGGAAGACCTGAATAATCTTACACGTGGTAGCAATCACTACTCTGCATTATGCACTCCCTTCCTAATATCATATGTGAGCAGATGGGGTCTTTCCTCCAAGGGTGCTCTTTATTCATGTTCTTGAATTGAAGTTATCACTGTGATCTTAAACCACTTTTATTAGAGAGTCTGTTTTTAATCAAGAGGGAAGGGGGATTTGCAGTGAAGAAAAAAACACTGGTGGGTAAAATGAACCACCACAGAGACAAAAATAAACGAAAAGGAATTTCCTCAATGCCCTATTTCATCTTCCTTTTTCCTTTTTATTAAATAAAACATACTAAATAATTTAACATAATATTGTTTTTATAAGCACTGTCATTAAAGTAGCTGCTTGTTTCGAACAAAAAGACACGGTGTCTTTCTTTCTTTCTTTCTTTCTTTCTTTCTTTCTTTCTTTCTTTCTTTCTTTCTTTCTTTCTTTCTTTCTTTCTTTCTTTCTTTCTTTCTTTCTTTCTTTCTTTCTTTCTTTCTTTCTTTCTTTCTTTCTTTCTTTCTCTCTCTCTCTCTCTCTCTCTCTCTCTCTCTTTCTCTCTCTTTTGTGTCTTTTTTTATGGCATATATTCAATACATAATCAGAAAGGAAATAAGAGGAGAAAATTTAGTCTCAGGACTAAAGTCTAGACAACTAGTCTAAGTAACTGCCCTAACAAGTTAAGGCAAGAGGGTGTTTTGCTGCTTCATTTTGTTAGTCCTCCTGTACATGACTTCAAAATGGTGCCAGTAAATCTAAGAGTAAACTACATGCTAATTTCGAGTGTCTAATCTTTGAAAAATAAAGGTTGATGCAATTATCAGACAACAGCAATGGTAATAACATTTTCTGACAGTGGTAGTTCATGGAGAATCCAGCTGAGAGCTGGACATGAAAAATGCACAGCTCAGGTTTTGCCCAGATTAGGGGAAGTGCCTGAAGATTGATTACAAGTTCTGTGTAAATTCAGTGGGGTGCTAGGAGATATTTTGCCCTTGCAGCCACCTTCTGTGTTGTTCTGCCCATAGTCACCAGGCAGGAGGACAGGAAGGGTGTCTCCTTTCACCCACCCCAGAGCTGGAGCTCCACCACATACTCCAGGGACCATCATGCCAACGTGCCCAGCGGTGGTGACACGCTGGCCATGCTGTCGGCCCAGCCCCAGGACCTTCCTCTCCTGCAAACCCCTGAAATCTGCCCATCAGGACTCAGTAGGAGTAGCTAGGCAGAGCAGGAAATTTAGATTACTCTGCACCACCTCGAGCTGGCTGAGCCCAGATTAGGTTTCAGGTGTTGACTTGCAGACACAGCAGCTAAAACACCAATAGTGGAGGTGGTTTGGTCTCCAGCTGCCTCCCTGAGTGCCTCACTCTTGTCTGTTGCCACCTTCTGTGGCAAGAACAGGCAAATCACAGGTAGAGGTAAATGCCTGCTGTTCACTGAACTCGAAAGTCAAATAGAATTTGCAAGTGTGCTAGGACAGAACACCATGCTCACATCATTTAGGAGCAACTTGATGTAAAGTTCAGCTTGCAGGCTGCAGTGGCAGTGGGAGAGGGGGGAAGCTGCCACAGCTGGGAGTGAGATCTGTTCCTGCAGGATGGGTTGTGTCCTACCCTGCTTGTAAGTCAATATCCTTAAGCATTTTCTTTAGGGTAACTGTGCTGAGAACTCAGAAGTTGTACTTTTGGCAATCTAAGTTAAAGCATGGACAGAAGACAAAAAGCCATTTTTCCAAGCTCACCCCACACCAGCTTGACTTGATCTTGACACTTAAATTCTTACAGTCCAGACAGATCTTACAACTTCATGCAAATATATTCCATTGAATTCTAGTGAAATGTTGGGGCCAGCTGGAGTGGACCAAACCAACAGAATCTTTTTAAAAACAGCCTAAATCACATAACATCCTCTCCAGGGAAAGTTCACAAACATGGTAGCAGCAATGATTAAAAAAATAAGTGCTGAAAAACTCTTTGCTAGTACTCTGGGAACCACAGAGGTGCTGAACTCCTGAGAGATTTGGGTGGCCTGTCTGCAGTACATATATCTTATGCTTCAAAGAACTATTTCCCCTACACTTAAATTACAGCCTTTTCTACTTGCAAGAGCTCAAAGGGCCAGAGGAACCAGTTCTGAGTTAGCTCAGCTTTTCCAGGGAAAAAGGTCACCCTATTACAGTAAATCTACCCCTTCCATCTTCATGCTGGGAAGTTGCAGATTTTGGGAATGGGAAGAGAAAGCCATGTAAATAATTTCATCATTCACCATTGAAAGGAGAGTGAAACAGACTGAACTGTTTCCCAAAAAATTGTATCAAATTTTTTGTGCTTTAACGTTATTTTTTTAGCTTGCATGTACTTTTAAAATACTTTATTAAAATTTTGACTGTAAACATAGACCTCTTTTCCACTAACTTACAAAGACTGTTTTTCCAGTAATTCAAATTCTTTTACAAAACCCAGGAAATCTTTGATTAAAACTTCTTTTGTATAATTAACAAGTGTAGTTCAATAAAAGGCTGAATGTCCAGCTTGCATGGACCACATCTCACGAGGACAAGTCTATTATGTTGAATATCCTCCTAGATAAACAGACCTTAACATTTTATTTTTGCTGAAGAAACATAGCATCTCATAATTTTTTTGAATAGTTGGGGTAAAATTAACAATGACTTGAATTTTCATCCCTCACAATGCAGCACTACTTCTGAGCCACATTTAAAAATAATTTGCATGCTTCTTTTAACATCCATATTTTAGCTGGAAGTCAAAGAAACTCAAAGATAGAAGCAGAAATACCGTGAGAAAAAAAGTAAACTCATAGTATTCCAATACAGGAGGCAAGGGAACTGACTTTGAGATTAACAGCCAGGCCTGTGTGCCAAAATCTTAAAGGTCTCCCATCGTTATCTTGCAGTCTCCCTTACGCAGATCCCTGGACCAGATCCTCAGATGATATCAGCTGGTGGGTGCAGTCACATTCATGCCAGTAGCATTACAGTGATTAAAGCTAGATGATAATCAGCCTTGCTGGTTTCAATGAGTTTTATTATTCATTTGATTGAAAGGTATTTTCCAATTGTTGTGAAGCGGGGAAATGTGTTTCGAATTCATCACTTTTTAAGCCTCGCACACATTGTTTGGCAAACAAGGATTGTTTAGGTTGTCTGGGACTCCTTCATTGCATCCTCCCAAATGTGAGATTTCCCTCTGTTCTCCAATGGACCATTCTGGTGCAGTTAAACACACAGTGGCTGGCTTTGCAAAGCAGTAAGCCTTCTTTAGAATGAGGTCTTTTGGTTTCATCTGTAATCTTTATGGAAAAACTGGACATTACAGTAGAAGGATTATGCTAAATTGCTTTCTGCCACTGAAGAGATGGACAAAGCAGTAGCTCATGGCATGGAATGAGCATTCTGAAATAAGCACTTAGTCACTGAATTCAGTACCAAGAAATTAACCTAAACTATTTCAATTTACATATGTTTGTAATTTGCATCCCAGCTTTACACCTTACAGAGACTCCCTTGTTTGCTGTTACTGTAGTAAGTGTTTGTTCACAGGCTGCCTAAAATCCAGTGGGGAGGTCAAGCTGGGACCAAATCCAAGGCTGAGTGTCTTACCCTGTCTGCCTGCCTTGTATGAATATACTCCTAGGGCTCAACACTGTTCTATGCTTGAGTGGTGCAAAACTGATTCCAAAGCCTGATACTGCAGTACAGGGGATCCCCAGTTATGCTGAGATCTATGAATCAAACCAGGGACTTTCATGTGAATGCTTGCTCCTGCTACCACTCCTTTTCTGTGCTGAATTGCTCTCTGGAGGAGACTCTGGCTTGCTTTCTCACAATTACTCTATAAATATTTGCACGGGATGTGTCATTTTTCATTGGATACATAAATGCATACCACCTTCAGATGACCATATCCAATAAAGAAATTTGGGGATCTATAAGTTAGAAGAGGTAAACTTCATGTGCATGGCTTTTGGACTGGTATTCAGAATTTATTTGTAGTTTTTCTGTGTCATATATTAGTCAGTCTCCTGCTCCTTTCTTGTTTCTTCTGCATCAGGTGACTTTGCAGACTGATACCATTTTCTTGTGAATTTTTACTTTTCCATTTGGCACAGAGTAAACTTCAGATGGAAAATCTCCATGGCAAGATGAAGAGTGCCAAGGTTGAGCCCATCAGCATTATTCAGTTCTGTCCCAGGGAAAGGGAGGAGTCATCCGGGGTAATGTAAATCATAGGGACCTGCACTGCCAAGTCCACTCCTAAACCAGGTTCACTGCTAAACCATGTCCCTAAGCAACACAACTATACTGCTTTAAATACCTCTAGGGGTGGTGACCCCACCATTTCCCTGGGAAGTCTGTTCAAGTGCTTGACAACCATTTTGGTCAAGAAATTTTTCTTAATATTCAACCTAAACCTCCACTGGTGCAACTTGAGGCTGTTTCCTCTTGTTCCATTGCTTTCAGCCTCCTCTCAGGGAATTGCAGAATGATAAAATCTCCCCTAAGCCTCCTTTTCCCCAGGCTAAACACTCCCAGCTCCCTCAGCTGCTTCTCATCAAACTTGTGCTCCAGACCCTTTACCAGACCCTCTGTTGTTCTTCTCTGGGTCACCACCTCAGGGTCCTTTTCGCAGTGAGGGGTCCAGAACTGGACTCAGCACTCGAGGTGTGGCCTCACCAGTGCTGAGTGCAGGGGGACAATCCCTGCCCTGGCCCTGCTGCCCACACAGTTTCTGATCCAGGCCAGGATGCCACTGGCCTTCTTGGCCACCTGGGCACACCCTGGCTCATGTTCAGTCACTGTTGACCAGCACCCCCAGGTCCTTTTCCAAGGGCAGCTTTCCAGCCACTCTTCCTCAGCCTGCAGGACTGCAGGGGGTTGTTCTGACCAGCAGAACCAGCCCTTGGTCTTGTTGAACCTCATATCATTGGCCTTGGGCTGTTGATCCAGCCTGTCCAGATCCCTCTGCAGATCCTTCCTACCCTCCAGCAGATCAACACTCCCAACCAACTTGGCATCATCTACAGACTTACTGAGGGTGTCCTCAATCCCCTCGTCCAGATCATTGAGAGAGATATTAAATGGGACTGGCCCCAGAACTGAGTCCTGGGGGACACCACTTGTGACCAGCTGCCAGCTGGATTTAACTCCAATCACTACTACTCTCCAGGCCCAGCCATCCAGTCAGCTTTTTATCTAATCAAGAGTGCATCCATCCAAGACATGGGTTGTCAGCTTCTCAGGAAAATGTTGCGGGAAATGGTGTCAAAGGCTTTGGTGACTAAGGTCCAAGTAAGCAACACACTCAGCCTTTCCCTTATCCACAAAGTGAGTCACCTTGTCATTCAAGGAGATGGTATTGCCCAAACTGAACCTACATTTCATAAACCCATTGTGGCTGGGCCTGATCTCCTGGTTGTCCTGTATGTGCCTTGTGATGGCCCTCAAGGTGATCTGCTTCATCACCTGCCCTGACACCGAGGTCAGGCTGACAGGCCTGTACCTCCCCAGATCCTCCTGCCTGCCCTTCTTGTAAATGGGTGTTACATTTGTTCACTTCCAGTCAACTGGGACCTCTCCAGTTATCCAGGACTGCTGGTAAACGAGTGAAAATGGCTTGGCACCAGCTCCCTCACTGCCCTTGGGTGTACCTGGTGGGTGTGTTTGTCAGGTTCCATGGACTTCACAATGTGTGCAGAGCTTAACAAGTCCATGACTTTCTGTTGCTCCCTGCACAAGTTTTCAGGTCTCCAGCATCCTTCCTGCACACCTGTGCCAAATGCTGTGCAGATTGTCTCCCTGTTGGTGTCACTGGGATCACCAGGGCTGCCTGAGTGGTTCTTTTATAGGCGTGAGTGCATTTGGCCACCTTTGTGACTGTGTTCCAAAGTCACCCAGGTCCCAACATCTGCTGTCATGTGAGCTGCAGGCTTCCTGGGTCTCCCTCAGCTCCCCCTGAAGTTCTCCAGTTTGGGAAACCTCCTCAAGCACACTAGAAAATTCCATAGTGGATCACTGGAGCCACTCACCTTCAACAGAGTGCTGGTTTCAGTTATATCATGATTAAATCTCCTGCTGTTGCTCCTGGAAGCACCCAGGTCCACCCACTGTGTGCAGGTGTCTGTAGGGCCTGGGGGCCTGGCTGTAGCTTTCCAGCTGACATGAGATGATGTTTTCTGTGCACTTGCCTCTTGCTCTGTGGTCACAGCACGTAACTCTCCATTCTGCCTTCAGCCCGGGGCTCCCTCTCCCTTTGGACTGGCAGGATGTTGTGCAGCATCAGTGATGAGCAGCTCCAGAGACAGCACATGATGCTGTCTGGGGTGCCAGGGTCATGCAAGTCTGTCCCCAGTGTCTGACAGTTGCAGGGGCCCATTGCAAGCTGTTAGTGCACTTGAGAACACGTGAACATTTATCCATGAAAAAATAATAATGTTTTATAGAAATGGCCCAGTGTTTCTCAGTGAGGGTCATGAACCCCTTGAAGGTCACAAGAGCATTCAAAAGGATCATGAAATTTTAGACAGCAGAAATCAGCAGCAGCTCAGTTCCTCCAGAGAGGCAAAGTGAGAATCGGCTGTAAGTATTGGCTGTCAGTGCTTGCAATAGCAAGGGAATTGCTAATTACACACCTTTAATTGCTATCAGCACTCAGTCCTGGCAGGAACAGGGAGGAGAGCACAAGCATTTAACCCCCACTCTTGCTCTCTCACCCTGAAAGAAGGGAGCAGCAGTTGGTTGGGGAAAGGTACACTCACTAGGAGAAAGATGAACTAAAAGGGAAATGTGCTTTGTAAATGTTTGAGAAATCCTAGCAGAGTATAGTGTTTCTGCATTAGAGGAGGACAAGGGAAACAGTGCCTCTACTGCAGGGCAGGGTCTGCCCCAGGGCTTGGTATTGGGTAACACCACCTTGTCCATAGTCTTCAACAACCTCTGCCATTTTGTTTATTGCTTTTCTGCTTCCTGCAGTGTTTCATTTCATCAGCTTAAGGGTCACTGCAGTCTTTTCACTTAATCACTGTACAAATGATTTAGCTGGCTCACTTATTTCCTCTTTTTCTTTATTCACACACTTCTTGGATCCTGCGGAGCAAAATTCCGGTGTGAAAGGTTTAAGACTCCAGACAGTTGTGAAACTACTTTGGCAATTTAGCATCTTTGGTTGAGATTAGTCTTAAAGTTGTTATGTGACATCTGAAGACAAAAACCTGTAAATCTTTCTAAAATGCTAGGCCAATAGCTTCGATATGTAATAAATACTGAAATTCTGTAAAACATTGCAATCCATTTTATCATCTTTTCTAAACAGAAAGAGCAAAGTCAGGAAATTCACTGCTGAGGAGTTATACTTTTCTTTGAACCTACTTGATATTAAACATTTGGGGAGTTAAAGCAGCCAGGTTTCAATGTAAACAGGCAAATGACTGAATTAAATGTACAAAGTGAACTATTTATTTTTCCTTATGTGTTGAGTGAGCTCTTAGGATGAGATAATAATGCTTTGTAATCATTTACTACTTTCCAGCTAAAGAAGTACAGTAAAGCCTTAATCATTTTAGTGCCACTACTTAAATGTTTTCTGTCTTACCTGGTTACCCTCCTGTAGGCTATAAATGTTATATCTCTACCTGCCTCTCCTGTCTTAGGTCATAAATCCGTGCTCTCTAGGTGTATAAGAAAAAGGTTTACAAAGCTCCAGATACTCATAACTACCTCATCATCAAAAAGTAACACTTTCTCATAAATGCCATTTAAATGGCTCTTTTTCATGCTCTATTCCATTTTATTTAAATAAAGACAGCATATTTAGACTAGGTTTTAAATAACAGTCATTTACCCTGCAAAATTGCTTTGACTAGAATATTAGAAGGAGGCACTCCAAGAGCTATTCTGTCCCTACATCAGAGGAGGTGATTCCCTGGATAAGGTGGGAAGTGAGGAGCAGAGGGGATGCTTGGGAGATTATTTGCTTCACCCATTACATCTGGAACTTGAAAAGAGTATATGCCAATGACATTATTAGCATGCTGCTGTTAATTCCCCTGCCTGCTTTTCCATTACCTGTTACCGTAATTTTCCCTTAAAAAGTTTGGGTTGAATCCCCTGCTGCATCCCATGCACAGGAAGGGTTCCTCAATCTCCCAGTCTCTAATGCTGTCTCTTCAAAACTCACCTCTGCTCCAACACTCGGTAGCAGCTGGTGATCTGTGCTCTCTGCTGGCCCATCTGGTCCAAAGTAACATCTCTACCCTTCTCTGCCTCATATGTCCACTGCTTTTCCTCCCTTCTCACCCAGACTGAGCAAGAATTTCACATGCATTCATGCTGCCCACAGCTGCAATCAGGTGGGCACTCTTAGATATGTTGCAAAGTAGCAGCAACGTCAGCAGAAGACAGAAGTGGCTCCCCTTAAGTCATGCAGGAGGAGTGCTGCCCAGATGGGGAAAGAGCTTGGATCTTTTGGTTGTTGCTGTAACTGCATTCTCCTCCGTCCTAGCATCCCTCTCCAAAACATGCTGGCATCAATTAACCTTTTCATTGCATTGAGCCTCTGCTTTTGTCTTTATGGCAATGGAAACCTCTGTAATACCAACAGTCCTCAAGGAATGCCCAAAGGACAGCAAAGTTGTTTATTTTAAGGGTTCAGATCTGGGAAGGCCAAATGAAATAAGTAGTAAGGACAAATTCGAGTGTCAGGAACTGTACCTTGTCTGTACAGCGTGGGAGGCTGTTACTGAGTGTGTGCAGCTGAGGACAGGAGCCCCAGCCTGTTACCTGGGCTGAGATGTGCAGCCAGGGATGTGCAGTACCTGACTCCCTGGAAGATGAGATTTGCCACAGGAGGCTGCTGCCCAGGCAAACACCACCTTGTATCTCTCGCCTGGACACTCTCTCTTTGTCTGGGTTTTGCCATGGTCCAGCCCTACAGATTCAGGGCTCAGAGGGTCTGACACCCACACGAGCCATGCTAAGGGCATTTCTGGCCAGACAGCTGACAAAGCCTGACGAATTCCTACGTTAAGCCATGGGATAATTTCAACCAGCACGTCACACAGCAGAGGCTGCAGCTTGTTCTCGCAGACAGAGGTGTCTGGGAGGTGTTGGTGTGGACTCCGAGGACGGCAGTAGCGAGGCTGCCCACGTCACCTCAGCTGTAAGAGAGCTCCCTGTGACACCCCTCCCTTGCTGCTGCCACACACCCTTCTGCAGTCCACAAAGGCTTCTGGAGGAGGCCAAGATCCACTCGACCAATTACGTCAGCTCCCCTCAGTGAGCACATATGCTTCCACTTCAGAGCCTTGTTCCATTTGCTTCTCATCTTGGTAAAAAGGGGTTTCCTTGAAAACCATTCTTCCAAGTGTGCTGCCTACGTTTTTCTCATTACAAATAATATTTTCCTATTCTTTCACACAGGAATGTTTTCATTGTTCCCTGTTGTTCCCTGTCTGTACCATTTGGTAATAAAATAATTGGTAACTATTCTTAGAAGCTAAACTGTGCAGAATTTCCCCCTCTTACATTCCTGCCTTTTCTCCTCCCCTCCCACAAAAGTGTATTTCATTCCCTTTAAATAAAATAGGATTTAAAGATGACAGCTGTCTTTTGTGGGATGTTAATTGATATAAAGAAGAGAAATATGGACTCATTTATTTTACCTGATCCTGTACATGCTCATTATTGCAGTAATCCAAACATTTCCTACTTGCTGAATACAGAAATATCAGAGAGATTTCTAATTTTGCAAACAGTTATTTGGCTGGATCCAGGTTTGCTGGATCAAGCTCTCAACAGGGTCTGCACAAAATCTTTGTTTATTTTGCTCTGCTGAAATTGTTCAAATGGCTTCTCATTATCATTGGGTGGGACTGAAGAGAAACACTGATGTCAGTTTTGTGACATGTCCTGTTATTTAAGTAATTCACAATTTAGGCTGGGACACGTTTGACCTTAAATAAGTTTTTTTCCCTCTTTTTGACTTGGCATCAATAAATGAAGAAAGAACAAACTAACTACCATTGGCAAGGAAAGAACTTCTAGTAAACAAAAACCTCTTATGAGGTTTTTGTAAATATCACTCTGTTTTTGTCCCTTCTAAATCATATAACACCCTATATCAAACCTATTTACAGAGTTGTTGAACATCTGCCCTGGGAAGGAACTTTCTAAATTCAAAATACTTCAGACTCTGTTAGGGATCAAGGCTTTCAAAAAGTCCCAGTCCTCAGCTGAGCTTCACCTCTATGAAAAGCCACACTGAAGTTAATGAGTTTCCCTATGAACTGGAAAGTTAAGCACATGTTGAAGCTCTCAGAGAGAGAGCCTGGATGTTGACCTTGTGCTTGCCAGAGGAGCCATCCTGGGCTGCAATGCCATGAGCCCTCTGAGACAGCTGCTCCCGAGGCCCTCAAAGGTGAGTGAGGCAGTCGTGGTCTCTCAGGGGTTTTTGGAGAAATCAGCCCTGAGTGAGCATTCATCCTTGCCTCACAATTATGCTGCCCTGGTGACTTTGGTGCTCAGGTTATAACCAGGGAAATTTTAGTTTCCCAGTTCTTGCACACACAAACATGGGTGTGATTTTCACACTCACACATTGGTTTAATACAATATTCACATCAGTTTGTCTGCTCATGGAGCTAAAACACAGTGGTGGATTTGGCTTGCACTCCATGAAAGAGGTTTTTAAAGGGTTACTGCTGCGTCCAAACATGTTTCACAGCTGACATTTGACAATGAAAAAGAAGAGCTCAATGAAAAGGCTAAATGTTCACAAGGAAACTCTTTACTGTGGGGTTAATGAGGACTTGAAAGGACTTGCACTCTGGCCTTAGCTGTGTATGTTTGTCTTTTCTTTTACTTTCATCTCTCCTCCCTGAGCCCTGGTCTCTTTTCATTCTTTTTTTTCCTGCTTTTAATTTGTGCCCCTGTATTAAGTCAGCCAGCCTTCCTTCCTTCTTTCTCTTCTTCCTTCCTTTCTCTCTTTCTGTCTCTTTCTATTTCTTCCTTTACACTGTTTTGGGAGCCTGACTTTGACAGATTGTTAACAACAGAAACCACAAAACTGTCTATTGCTTGAACCTACCCAGGGCCTCTCTTGCTAACATGCAATCTTTATTAGTGATAATATTACATGGAAAAAGATGTAATAGCCTCAGAAGGAAAATTTTATTTTTCTTTGAAGATGTAAAGATTTAACTTTGTGGGGCTTAACTCAGGGTTTTTTTATCTGCAACACATGGCCAGATGAAATTCAGTATTTGCCTGATTTAGTGCTTTTTCCTTTCGCCTTTAAATAGAGTAAGCTCATAAAGAATTTTTACATCTCCTAGTCCAGAGAACAAGGTGCATATTGTCATGCACAGAGTATCCTGATGGAACAAATGATTTGATGCCATTGCACATGCACTGCCTGCTATGCTCAATAATGCATAGTTTAAATAAAAGTGTGAACCTGTCAGAATACAGAATATAATTATTCTGTATCTTCACCTACAAAGAGCAGTTTAAAAACTTATACAGACAAATTGAGGCTGTTATAACATGCAGGAAAGAGGTTTGTGAAAAGGCTTTAAATGAAAAACTAAACTTTCAAGCATAGTTCAGACATGTAACTGAAAGAATGTCTCAGCTCCTTGATCCTAACTTCTCTAATTGCATCTAGCTTCTCTGAAGCTAATCCCTGGTCCCAATGCTCTGATATATTCCTGTGTTATCTGCCAATCCCTAGTTTATAAAGACTGTATTTCTTCTCCTTAAGTCTGTTCAATTTGTACTTTGAAATTAACAATGGAATAATAAGAAATAAGAAATTAATGCTTCATCATATAAAATGTTTTCTAGGGCAACATACTTAACAAGACATAGAATTAATGTAGGGCAGCAGATAATTGGGTGCATTGAGTCACTGTACTGAGGGGTCCATATTTCCTGAAACCCTATTTTCTGTAGGTTCTTAGGTTGCCTTAATCTCTACAGGCTACACTTACACTATAAATTTAGCAGGGTGAAGGAATATTCCCAGGCTCTGCAAGTCAATTTTCTACAGTTTTAAATTATCAGAGAAGTTTCTGGCATATTTTTGGCCCACTTCAGCAGTTTCTCAAATTGTTCCCAGGCATGGTTCTGAGATTAGCACATGGCAGGAGCCATTCCCAAAAGGCAGTTGCCCTGTTTTGCAGAGCAAGAGATTTTAATATACTGATATAGTATTTAATAGCATTTAGCAGTATTGATTATGGCAGTGCTCCATGCCAGGTGTCCTCAGTGCCAGACTAGAGTCCTGCCTGCACTTAATTTTTCTTAGAGAGGTAGCCCTAGCATCTAGGCACCCAGTAGTTGCATGTTAAGTGGCACAACTGACACTGTGATATATGGCTGCATTAATTCTTCAGCAGAGCAGCAGCCTTTGGCTTCAGCAGGCCTGGCAGAATTGCTCTTCCACATGTGTTGTTCCCTTCCAGAGTGCAGGTTGAAGAAATGTGGTGAGCCCTGTGAAGACCTTTCCTCTCTGAGGGGCTCATTCCTGGCTTGTAGACAAAAGTTGAGCTTAAGCCAAAGTGTAAGGCATTGTACCACAGAGAGAAAGACCCTTTGTGTTGAGGGAAAAGGGTCATCAACCACGCGCCTTTGAAATTTTTATAGATTTTTAGGGTATGCTGATATGTAATTTAGACACTTCTTTTATCAAAGCCTACATTCACACAGAGATGGCCTCCAACATTCAGAGTTTGCAGAATTTACCTACTTCCTAATACCTTAATTATCAGCTATTCTGGGATGCAATAATACATACAGCCCAGAGAGCAAAGGCTGTATGCAATCACTTCTTTGTCCACCAAAGACAGACCCTGGAGCTGCTGTGCATCATAGCATTAACAACATCAGAAATTAATGAGAATTCTTAAATTAATCCCTAAATTAGGCAACTTTCTTTTTGTATCCTTAACCTAAATGCATTTTGTACCAAACCTGTGGAATCTTTCAAAGCATTTTTGCTTGCCGGGCTGCCTACCCTCTGCTTTGCTTGGATTAAATCTTGGTAAACTCTGACCAAAAATTCATTCATCCAAGATCTGGACACCACCAGTGGCAGGGTTGCAGATGTGAGGAAGGCAATGTGTCCTCTGCACACTGATGCTGTTCAAACACTTGTCTATCAGTGCTCTTTGTTTCAGCCTCTGGACATTGTCTCAGCCATCACGTCTTCTAAACATAATAACTTGGGGAGTCACCTCCAGGACCTTAATGACATTTCACTGCTGCAGGCCTATCAGATGGCTCTATTTTTCCTATGTTTCTGCACCAGTAAAGGAGGTGGATGCCCTAAAACCCTGTGCTGAAAATCTATAATACTAAAAAGGAAAAGCAAAAGCTTTTAGATTTTTTTTCTAACAATTTCTGACTCTGAGTCTTGGAAATAACACCTAAAATGTACATTTGAAGTTTTTTATCTAGATATTGTTTCTGGAAAATACATTTGTATATTTGGGATTATTTAATTTATTTAGTTGGGGGGTTTTGCTAGATTAAGGCCTGCTTCACAGAGAACCACAAAGCAAAATGAAGTCATTGTTTGCTGATTTCATACCTATGCAGTCCTGCCTGCAAGTTCTGCCACCAACGATGAGTGCCATATGAACAAAATCTGGGATTAATCAAGTGAGAGTGAACTCCTAACCCATTTGAACTGTCATGCTGAAGGTCTGGCATGACAAAGGATCCGGGAGTACACAAAGACTAATCACCACTGCAGGGTCCTGTGGGCTACTCCTCACACAAGTGCCCTTGTAGTAAAATGAGTCTTCAAAGTGATTGTCGCACACTGAGAACAAAGACAGCGACAAGGAGATGCTCACTGGACACTGACTTGCTTTTGTTCAAAGATAATTCTTTGCTCTCTTTAGAAAACAAGAAATTATCACAGCCTTAAAGTCATCTATCTAATCATAGCTCAATATGCCTTGACATCCAGCCAAAAATATAAGGGAAAAGATGGGTTTACTTTGCTAAATCTTTGGTAAAAATTTGTTGTTTTTCCCATGCAGCATATTTGTTGCATTCTGATAACAGCAGAATTGACAAAAGATTCTCAGTTAAATCACCTGGAGATCTCAGCAGTAAAGTTAGCTAAATGTGAGAGCCAAGAAAAAAATCTCCTATAATTTCCAAGATCAAGAAGCTGGATCAAGAATTTGGGCATAGACACTAAATAATGAAGCAGAATTTGCACTGCAAGGTCACTTGAGGTTACAGGGTCTTTTCATGGTTTGTTAGTGCTATCAGTTTTTTGGGCATCATTTTGGGCTGGGATCTAACAGTTTCAACCTTGCTGGTGCCCTGTCCAATTATGTGACACATCATGTCAAACAATACATTTTGGAATTGTTCAGTTTGTTTTTGTGAGTTGGACATTTGAAAAATCTTGAGTAGTTAAGCAGGTCAAAATAAATTTAAAAAATAGTAATATTGATAATAAAGTTACTGAGCTTGTGAAATCAAACACTCTACTCTCAAAATTACAATTAATCAGTGTTTAAAATGGTGAGATAATTAAACATCCTAGAAGGATTCAGTCAAAAGGTTTCTGAAATTTTTTGCCACAGTTTGAAATTCCTTTAGGTTCTGAAAAAAGCCATCCCACTTTAATTCCCTACTTCTACACAGGTTGTTTCTTTACTGGTTGGATTGCTTTTAGACACAGTGAGTGTGGGTTTGATAGACTCTGGTGCCTAGACCAATGTTTATGTTCCTGGGTCATAGCAAACAACAATCTCAGGTCCATACTGAAAATTTTTCAGCAGTACAGGATGTTGAAAAACTAATTAAAAGGATGGGAATGAAGTTTCAGTTTGACAGAATTCAGACCAAAAAAAAGTAAGCAAAATTAATCTCCAATTTTTAAACTAGTTCATCCTGTTTTCAAAAATGCAAGCAAACCCAAATGCCTAGAAGAGAGCAGATCTGGAAACATCAAAGAGAAAGCAAAAAGAGTGGTAAAAAAAAAAATGTAGACTTTGCTTTAACGCCCTACACTTGGGTCTGAAAAATATGGCTGTGGCTAGACATGCCTGGCCAGCCCTGGTGGTGCCAGCTGAGGACACTGCCAGTGCCAGCCCACTTCTGACATCTTGCTAGCCCTTGAGGGAGGCTGCTGCCTCCTCAGATCCTGTGAATGAGACACACAACAGGCTAAAAACAGACTTTTTTTGTCAAAATAAGCTGTGTAAAACAGGGATTACTGACTATATACCTTGGATTTGTCTGGCTGTGTGACCAGGCTGGATGAGGAAACACCATGTCGAATTCTGGGACCGAGGCACTAGAGATATAATGACCACTGGTGGCAGGGAAGAGACAGAACACCCATGGCCAGGACAGGAAAAGGGGCTGGATCCCCCCATGCCACGGAGGGAGCAGGGGGTGCATTAGCAGCTTGTCAACTTTTCAGACAAACCTGGCCAAGGGCATTGGAAGCAATTTAGGGGGCACAAACAACCCTCGCGCTCCAGGAAGAGCACAGTCCTCAGCAGGACAAGAGACATCAGAGGAGATGGCTTCCTCAGCTGGCAAAGGTGAGTGAAGGATGGCTGTCTAGGCACAGCTTCAGGTTATCAACAGTTTGCTAGGAGGCAGAATTCACACTGGCTGCAAAGACATGCTTGATGCCCCACATACACACAGGCTTCTGCTCTGCACTTTCAGTAAGCCATTAACTGATAATTGCCATTAATTGTGTGGTTTAGCAGAGGCAATAAGGATTATGGGTTTTGGCTCTCTCCTGTCTTGTGTGGTGTGTGTATCAACTTGAAAATTCATAGTTTTCTGAGATATTTAGGTCCAGAGAGTGAACGGTGGGAACAGAAAAGCGCGGCCCGAGGTGGCTGCGAAGCCCTGGGGTAAGGCAGCAATGCTGTGTGCAGCGGCTGGCAGCACTATTTATTTTCATTTGAGAAGCAGTGAGAGCCCAGCCTGCCCCAGACATCTCTCACTCCATTCAGAAAGTGATGTTTACAGACAGCTGCAGGGAGTTACTCACAAGAGGCTTAAACAGGGAGGGGAAAGAAGGGCCATTCCTGCGGGCCCACCCAGCCACTGGGTTTTTCAGCTGAAGGGCAGCTCAGATTCATCACCACTGGCCGGTGGAAACTAAGCCCAAACAACTGTCAGGATCACAAAAGCCTGAGGGACGGAAAAGTCGGGTGATAAATGTGGTGGCAAGTCGTTCTCCTGGAGCCACCCGATGTGCCTCTTGTTTGGACGCTGCCTGGGGTTAACGGTGGTTTGTGGGATAACACAGGGAACAAGAGAGGGTCATTCACAGACATCACAGAGATGTTTGGAAAAATGTTTAAAGTGCTTATTAGTTCAGAGAGCCTTTCAACACCAAGAGCTCCACGTGTTTCTCCGGAGATGCAGCTGAGTTACACCAGTAATTCTACACTCAGTTGAAGCACCATAAATCCATTTTGGGCAGCATTTTGTAGCTCCCATGGTGTAATCAGTCTGTCTAGGTCACTGCCTATTTATCTCTCCAACATGTTTTTCACTGTTACCCATCACCATGTCACACAAATATCTTCCACATAAAACTTCAGGCTGTGCCCTTATTGTGCATCATGGTGTCTGTAGCATCCCCCCTGTCTCGGTGTGTGTGTGTAGGTGTGAAAACTCCTCTTAGCAGAGGGATTTCTGCCTTTTAAGATTTAATGACATTTTAATACCTTACTGGTACACAGCTTTTGTATTTCTTAGATGTATTTCAAAGATTTCACTGTTGTAGGTGTGCTGGTAGGATCTGGAGAGGTTAAAAGAAAAGGAGGGAATTTTCTCATTGTCATGGCTGAAAGGGTGCCAAATCCCACTTCTTTCTCATCCTTCTGCAAGCAGGAAGTACCAGCTCTCCTGGTACAGAATTGGGCCAATACCTACTGCCTCTGTTTAAGTTACTCTGATCTCTGCTGAGATGATGACATGGAGTCAGTATATTGAAGAAACTCTTTATCCCTTGACATTTATCTAGGAGTCTTATCACAGATTCTGGCCTTTTATGCCACCTATTTGTACAGTTATATGCTATGAATCTTCTGTGACTTAGAAGAAACAGTGGTTTGTTGTACAAAACAATTTCTTTTGCATTCAAGGCAAATCCAGATGTCTTGTCCGTAAGTTACAAGAGTAGTGACAAGACAAGGGGGTTCCAAACTGAAAGAGAGTAGACTTAGTTTAGATATTAGGAAAAAATCTTTACTGTGAGCATGGTGAGGCACTGGCACAGGTTGTCCAGAGAACCTTTGGCTGCCCCATCCCTGGAAGTGTTCAAGGATGAGGCTTTGATCAATCTGATCTAGTGGAAAGTGTCCCTGCCACTGGCAGAGGGGATTGGAACTAGATGATCTTTAAGACCCCTTCCAACCCAGGTTATTCTATGTTTCTAAGTACCTTGAAATTGAAAGCAAGATTAAATCTGTTGCCTTCACCTGGGCTTTGGTTATGGCTTCATATTAAATGCAGGTAGTCATCTACTTGGCCAGAATTTTAGTTATGTTTTCATCTTGATCAAAGCTACTAAACAATTCAGGAAATGTTTCATGTTTCACATTTAATTCTCTGAGAATTAAAATATATCTTTTGACTTTGGAAAATATTAGTAATTTCTGCTTTTCCACATGAGGTGTCCACATGCTTATATATAATAGGATTTTCAAGTATACTTAGCAGTTGTCTGAAATGTTTGCAAGTCAGTGTAAAAACAGCTACTATTAATTTGCTTCAGAATAAAAAAATAGTATTGGGAATTGCACATAACACATTTTACCACAGGAGTCTAGTCAAATATTAATAAGATTTAGAACACTTACAGAAGTATTGCTTTCAAGCTGTGTATCTGTTATCACAAATTCAGAACTCCAGTGGGTCTGTAGAGGGTCTGCTGCTGCTGCCAGAACACTGTTAGGTGCCAAAAGCAGGGAGAGGGTAAAAACCTGTAAAATGTGTTCATGGTCATGCTTTGGTGTGAAAACAGCACTTCAAAATCCACCTTGCCACTGCTGGCCCAATGCCACACACTGCCAAGGAGGGTAATGAACACTGAGGGTAAATGTGTTCTTACACCCATATTTGGTGGCCACTTTGACTCAAATCAAGGGAGAACACCCAAAACTGAAACATCTGAAAGAGAACCCTCTGTAGTGTTTCTGCTACTGATTTACCCCAGCTGGTACTCTGTCTGCAGGGATGTCTCAAGACTTCACAAGACTTGAAACACAAACAAGAAAAACATTGCTGAGAACAGAGAATCACCATTTTCTTTTCTAGGAGCAAAAGGGAACAGAAATGAGAGAAACAAACTCGCAGGACCCAACACAGAAAAAGACTGAACCAAATAATAAAAGACCAAGTGTGATGTTTTTCTTACAGTATCTTTTTATCAAGCCATATCAATATCAACCTATTGGTAAGAATAAAACTCTGAGACTGTCACTCTGCAGACAAGCCTAGCCAACAAAACTGAGCTTCAGTCAGGTCCTTGAATCCGATAGCATTAAGCATGTCCATATATATTTTACCAAGGTAGCTCAAAAAGAAATACATGGCAGCACCACTTTGGCTCTACCTTTCTGTCAGGGGTGTCACCACTTCTCAAGCCAATGTTTCAAGTGAAAAAAACCCCAAAAAACAACTTCCAAAACTGTGAAAACCATAACCTTTGAGTAGATCCAAGAACAAGTTCCTGAAGAAAGCCACAATTCTAATCTCTCATATAAATCTTCTGCTGGAATTTCAGGTTGTGCTTTTCTTACTTTTAAGACTTTGTGTTTTCAATGTGTTCTTTTATGACTTTTTAAGTAAGTCTACTAGAGGTATGGCTGGTTTTGAGAAGGGTAGTGCCATGTTCTCTATCTAAACCAACATTTTCCAGTATTTATAGGAACCTTACAGGGAAGTACAAACAAATTGCAAATGAGCTTTTCCCTGTGGATCCATATGCTACAGCAAGTCCAGAGGGCTTGACCTGCTGAAATGAGAGTGTCTGCAAAATGTGGAGTGGGACTCAGCTGCAAGATATATAGAACAGAGAAGACAGCTTACAGGTTTCCTGACACACAGTCCTGTAAGTCAGGGGGTTTTTTGTTTTTCAGGAAGCATTGCCTGGAAGGACAGACTTAGCCTCCTTACACTATCTGCCCTCCTGTTTTGCCTATAATTTCCTATTTTGTCGCCCAAAGTAGTGGTGAGCATAGTGTGGATTGTCCCCATCTGCCTTCAGTATTCCTGGCTGATTTACTGACACCCCTCTGGAAGCTGCTGGACAGTCTCTGGGCACAAATTTGGCTCTGAACAGCCAGATGTGCTTGGCCTCATGGCTCTGTGTACTCAGGGCATGCTTCAGCTGCTGGGCTTGCCACTGACTCCTCGTGGAAGGGCAGGCTGGCCTTGAGGCAGCGTGGGCAAGCCCATTCCAAATGCCAGGGTGCTGTTAAGGGTGAACCCTGGTAAACAGAAGGTCCATGTAAAATGATGGACCTTGGCTATGTGCCTCCACCAGCCTGTGAGCCCTGCAGGGAAATGACCTAAGTGTCCCAGCTCTCCACCCTTTTGGGCTGGTTTCACAAGGAGGAACGCAAGAGCTCAGGCAAGGAGGAAACCAGTGGACACTGGCCAGGGCCTTACTAAGATAGCCAGGGGCAAGAGGCTGGAGACAGCCTGGTGTCAGGACAGCTAGAGCCAGCTCTTACCCACTTCTGATGTGGAGAAAGACTAGTTTTTCCTTTTTTATTGCCTGACCCAGAACATCAAACCAGTGAGTTAGGTTTCATAAAATGTCCTTTTCCTTCACCAACAAACACCTGCACTGTGAAGAAAGGCTGCTTGTACCCAAGGCAACTCCCATCCCACAGATTCAGGTAACTGAACCACCACAGCTGTGACAGCTCTAGGATTGGTGTGGGTTGCACAAGCCCACATGGGGCTGTGGGGACCTTTACAGCAGCTCCTTAAAAACAGACACATTGTTAGGCAGAACACTTTAAGGAATGGTCTCTGTCTCACAGACCACACACCTGGTTTTACAACCTTTCTGATACAACCAAAATTCTCACACTAACTCATACTTAAGGCAGCCAAAGGTACTTTGCATTTGGGAGGTCCACACTGTCAATTCCTGCAGCTCAGCCAGGTCCAGGCACATCCTTTTATCTGCTAACTTTACCAAGAACATGGACAGTTTATCTCTAGCTCCAAGAAGTACTCAGCAGATTTCCAGGGATAATTCAAACTGTAAAAGTTTCAGCTTGTGTCAAACAAGGTAGGATATAACCCAAATCTCCATGAAATGTGAGAAAAATGCTCAGATGAGCTGAGTAACTATGTCAATCATGCAGAGCACAGAGGGGAGAAAAAAGGGGGGAAAGGACAATCTCTTAGTCAGCACATGAGACTCTCAGGATATAGTAGAAAAGAGGGTCTTTTAATATCTGTGAGTTTTGAGTGTTTATCTTACATGTTCTGACTGAGATTCCCAAAGTTGTGCAAAGATGTTGGACCATTGTCCGTGGTAAAACTTAAGAACTTAACCAAATCTCCCAGGCAGATGTGAAAACTTCAGCCAAAGCATATCATCTGTAATTCAACTTGTTTTACTGCATTTTCCAATAAGCGGATGAAAATTCAAAATGAAACTTCCTGTGCTATTTTTTTTTGCCTGCAGGGCAGAGCAAGGCAGCTGTTTGTCCTGCCATTGCTGTGGGCTCACATGTGTTTTCCAGTTTAATGTTGGCATATGCATTATGACCAAAAAGGCAAATGCTTGCTCCGAACAGCCCGCTTGTTTGACTCTGATCTCACAATGGCCTGTTTTCTTTCAAAATATACCCTTTGAGAATGCTATTATGCTTGTTATGAAGCAAATGAACTTCACTTCCTCAGCAGTGCAGCCATTTGGCTGACAAGGACAGCAGGCCAACGTAATCAGCAGGTGTCGTCAACAACGGACAGAAGCAAAACCAACTCTTTTTTCAAGAGCCTTTTACTATGACAGTGAGGAAAATTCAGCACCTCAGATATACTAATTCAGTTCAGTACAAGAGGAAGCACATCTGAGATACACCCAAGAAAATCTGATGTGCTTGACACACCATCTATGACTCATGGTGTTGCAGAAAATGAAAAAGGAACCACAGTGCTTTTCCAAGACAGACAATCACATCTCGATTTTCTTATTTTTCATAGTAGACTAGAAGTTAAGAGATTATGAGGAAGAAGAGCAGGATAGATATTAACTGTCCACAACTTTAAAAAGAACTTCCCCCTTTATATATTTTTTAAAACTACAGTCAGAAAAATCGTGCACTGGAAAAAGAGTTATAAACTGCTGAATATCCATAATTCAGCAATTAAACCTTTTTTTCAGCCTCTCAGGAAATCAACTTTCATTCAAAATTATGCAGCTTGGTCAAAAGTTATGTAGCAGTCTAAAATCTTTGACAAAACTTGAATAAGTCACTTCATATGTGACTGATGTGAGATAATAACAGTCCCTTGAACACCTTTCTGTGGAGTCTCATGAACATATTGGGGTATTTCCTATGCTGTGGTCCTTCTAAAGTAACTTTGTGGTTGAATGTGGAGGCCAAAAATCTCTATTATCGTTATCTGGCACATTCATTTGTCTTTCATGGAGTAATTTTGTTGAAGTCTCCCAGAGTAGTAGATCTTGGAGTTTACAAATTTATTCAGATTTAGGATACACATACCTTTTAAAGCAATTTTTATATCTTTTTTCTTTGATGGCTGGAAATACTTATTAAAACTTCAGAACACAATCAATAGACAGGGAGCTGATATCTCTTTTATAAATGGAATTACTATTATAATTGGATTTGCTGCATATGTCACCTAGTAATCTCTCCTTCAGATGTGTAATTTGTGTTAGAGGTTAGGATGACTTTCAGGAAAGCCCAGACTCTTTGCTCCAGAAGTCCACTAACAGCAGAGAAGGTTCATTAGATCCAGGACACAATACCAAAGTGAAAGCCTGGAGCAGTCTCTGCCATGGAAGTTGTTTTCACAGCTAACTCTGGGAAGAAATCCACTCTAAGAGGGTTAAATATTGTGAGGCAGATACAGGTAGGCAAATACCACTGAAATCAGTGGAAATGTTAAAGCATAAAAGGGCTAAAAATACAGCCTGAAATTTCTCCTCTGAGTTTTTTTCTCTATTTTTGACCAACTGTTCCCAAAGGCACTGTTCTGGAATGTAACCACCTAAAGCTGATTAAAAGGGGAAAAGGGAAAAACTCCAAGGTAGATTTCAGAGTTGCCTTAGAGCAAAAGACACAGTTCTTTGATTCACACACTGTGAAAAAACACTGAATTAACATAATTAATTAATTAGAAGTGGGGTTTCAGCTGAATTAAAAAATCCCAACCCTGTATTTGTTTTCATTAACCCAAATCCCATGGAAAAGTTCTGCCTTCCTATCACTTGAAGATAATGGGTTGCATGTTTGAAGAAGAGGGCCCTGACTGACATAATGTATGACATAATGAGCTTTCGTCATGTGTTGACCTGGCCAATGCATTTCATCCCTGAGGCAAAATGGTTGAGATTTTCCCCAGTAAACTTTCAAAAACTAATGTGTTTTCTCAGACACACTCTAGTATGCTTCAAAACACTTTTTAATGCCAAATTACTTCTGGGGTGTAATATCTTTGCTTTTAGTAAAGAAACACTTCCCAAATGATTTTGTCTTATCTCTGAGTTTTAAAATCAGAATGTTTGTAATATTTTTACATTTTCATTAATGTCAGAACTCTGACTGGTGCATCAGAACATCTGCAGTGTTTGGGAGTGCCCTGAATGCATCAAAAAAATGTCAACACCAGCCCTCCAAAGCTCCAGACTGAAGATTTCCACATGGACTGGAAAGAAATACGGTCAACAATTTAATAGTTAAATCAAAGCTTGGGAGGTTACCAAATTGTCCAGATGTATCTGTCTTGCTGCTGGAATCCCTTGTTGCTTTGCATGAACACAGGGTTTCCTTCTAGAAGTGATTACAATTGTTTTTGTTCAGAAATGTCAGGAGGAAAAAGGAAAATTATGATAGGAAATCTCATGGCAGTCAGCCCCTCATTCCAGCCTCTTAACACAGAGTATAAGGAGGGACTTCTTCATGACTGCATCAAGTGTCTTGCATGACAGCAGCTGCACATGATTTCAGCACTACCAAAACATAAAAAATATCTTCTCACCTTCCTTTAGTTGCTTGTTGTGTGAACAACCTAAATGTCCACAGATATCACAGGTAAGTAAATAAATGGTTTCCACAGTGAATAACATAGCTGTTTGCTTTCCTCTCTGCCTTTTGACAGCTCTGTCCTATCCTGTTCTTTACTATACCCTTGTCTGAAGAGTTATTCTGAATTAGTTCTAGAATTATCTAGTATCTAGAGGATACAGCCATGAACTAGAATCCTGGTGTGCTGCATGGTCAAAGAGAACACAGTCCTTCCTGAAAAGGGCTTGCACTCTATAACTTGGGAAACAACAGGGAAAGACACAGGCAATCAGAGAGAATCAGTGAGCCTAATGTGACAGTGTTTGCAGTGGTCAGTTACAGATGCCCAGGACCAGTGAGGGGGTCTAAGACCAGCAGGCACAAGGGGTCCATCCTGCCTGCACCAGAAGGAAATGTCCTTGGCCTGCACCAATCTCTAAGCTCTGCCTGGGGGTTTTATGGGAGCTGAACCCAACACAGTGCCATGGACCACCTGAACAGCCTGTGAGTAGAGAACACCAAGTTCCCATTTCCAGAGGTTGTTGGTTACTGCTTTATTGTCTATGTCTGGTAGAGATGGAGTCACTGACCATCCTGATGGGGCTTGATCCAAGCAAACCAGCTGCCTTTCCAATGATGTAAAATAGAAGTCACTACATATGATTTGTCCAGACCATTTGAGCAATATAATCTCATAAAATAGACTCACTATTAGGGTAAACCATATGAACAAAACTGATTTTTTTTTAATGAGAACCGTTTATAAAACAAACATATCCAAGACTTTTGGAAAGGTTAGAAACCCTCAGGCTTTTTTGCACAAATTAGCCTCTAATGAATAGTGGGCTAGCAGGTGATTTTCTTCTAGGGCAAGTTATTTCTGTGAACAACTTCTTTTTCTCCCTCCAGAACAGATGGTAGTGTTCAATATTTAGCATAGTTCAATATTTATTGAAAAAGATGGACAACTTATGTTTCATTTATGCATGCATTTTTTTTTTTTGTTTTTCTATGTTAGACAAATCTGTTTTATTGAAACATACACATATACACACATTAAGCTTACAACACCCAGGGCTTGTGCATATGTGATGTATATAAAACAAAGCTACAAAAAATCAAATGCACCTTTAAACCATCTATGAGTGTGCTGCAGTGTAAACCATTTATGCCTTTATCTAAAGGAAAATGTTTTCCCAGTCCTACAACTGCTATATTTCAAGGTGGTGCATCATAACCCTGTCTGTCCTGTAGTGGTGGTGATGGACTGTACAGCAAGGCTGCCACTGTAATCCTACAAGCAGAAAGTGAGGGGGAAAAAGGAGGGGGTTTGAAAAGAAAATAATTTCTTCACAGAAGGATGGACATTAAGTTGAACAATTGCTTAAACTGAAAAAATTATATAGTCTGTTACATGCCTTGATCTGGATCCCTTCATGCTGATAGCTGGGTCTTAATAATCCAAGTGGCTCATTAGCTGTACTAGCACTGTCATATGTCCTGGGAATGTCCAGGAAGATGTAATCAAGCCACTCTCCTGTTCAGCTGTTCATTGCATCTTCTCACTCTCATTCAAGTTTCCACAGCTTTTTTCCTTATTAATAATATTTGAGGTTTTGGGGTTTCTTGCTTTTTTTTAGTTCCTTAGAGAAGGAAAAAAATCCCTCTGGCTTTTCAGTAACAAGGTAATACATGGAGCTTCTGATTTCATAGATACAGTAGTACTAATATTTCTTAGGGAGTAATATTTGTCTTCTTTGTGAATTTTGATGGTGGTAATTTTAGAGTGGCTCCAAAGCCTTAGACTTTAGATTATTTACTGTATATTTGTATCACTTCAGTTGGATGTAATGATAATGCCTAATCATGTTCACAGAGAAGAATGTGCTGCATGTAGTACAAAAGACTGGCAAATCATTTCTGGTCTTTGTTGGCCATTTAGGTCCTTTATCTTCTCAAGACAAGATTATTTTATTGGGCTAGCCAGAAACATAGCAATGATATTTGAACACTGCAAGAGTTTCATGCAGCCAAAAGCTCTGTGATTTAGGACCAAACTAGGAAATTTGTATTTTAAGGAGCCGATGCACTTCAGATTTCTTAATTTACTTCAGATTGCTTCATTTACTCTGTTGATGAAACAAGATTGAAGTGTTTTCCCTGAAGATCTGGTGACCAGAGGTGCTGTGTGAAGGTGTGTTCACATTGTCCAGTCACTGGCAAAGCCACGTGCTGGCTCCCTGTCCCCAGGCACTGAATCCCACACCCTCCACCCCAGCTCCCACACCCATGTCTTCTTCTGGTGGAACAAAATATGTGGGGAAAACCATTTCAGTTAAATTATTCATACTTAATTTTTAAAAAGTCACAAGAATTTTACCCAGAACATTTCATTAATTCAAAGCCCAGTGTGGGCCCAGAGGCACTGGGACCAGTGCTCTGAAGTTGAGAGCTTCAAGGGACAGAGTAAAAGAGGAAGGGAAGGGAGAAAAGGATGCAGCCACAGGGGTGGCTTGAGGTGGCATCATCTTCAGAAAATCTGTCTGTCTTTATTTTTAAATACAGAAAATTAATCACCTTCTATTATGCTTTCTACATTTCTTATTTCTCGTTTACTGGAAACATTTGCCAAGAAATGTTTTGGGATATTATTTAGTAATTTCTGAATATCGACAGTTTAGTCCTAACATAGTCTTTCTGATATTTATGACATAAAAGAAGGAGCTTGAGGAGAATCAGAGCCAGCCTTGAACAAGAAGAAAATGTTGCTCTTGTTAAAATAATTGGAGGTATACAATCCACTGTAACTAAGGCATTTGTATATTCATTGATGAGACAAAAACTAGTTTTAATGGCTTTGAATGTTTTTACTTTTCCAAAGCCAGCATGATGGGCAGATGTTTTAGTTATCTGCCTGAAATTAAATCATATTCACCAAAGAGTGAAAGAAATCATGAAATCCTGTTCACCAAAGAATTGTTCAGAAAAAAAAAAAGGAAAGTTTGCGAACTCACCTGCCCTAGTGCCACACGTAATTTACAAGTGAAATTAAATCTCAAAAAATGTTTGAGAGATTTGTACAAAATAAAGACCATACTTAGATGCTGGAAAAATTAGGATGGCCTTTGGAAGTGATCCTAGACATGTGCATGGGAGCAGAGCCAGGAAAGTACAGGTATGAAAGATGATGGGTGTCCTCCTTTGTAGCCAGGGCATATGGGAGACTTTTTGTGTGGTGTAGCCCTCCTCTAAAAACTTAATTTAATCCTTTAGCTGTGCTATCCCTCTTATCATTCTCTTTTTACCATCACCTCATATATCACCCAAGTGTTATTCATTCATCATTAGAACTGGGCATTGACAAGTATATTTTAGTAGCATGTATTCCTTACAAAGGCTATTTATTAAGTTAGTATTTCTAGACCTCTTTATAATTAACCATAAAGTGTCCATGACATACATTTTCATTTTCTCTCTGGAATTTTGATTGGATGAAAGCCCAAGAAGCTTGTATCCTAAAATGAGAGTGTGCTGGCACAACCCTGTGTGTGTTTGATATCATGTAACTTCTTTGCTGCAAGAACAATAACCAATGTGGCAATTTTGCTGATTTATTGACTTGGCCAAGTGAAAATGTACCTTTTCACTCCTCAGAGGAAAAAAATGTTCTAGTTAAAACATAATTGAAAGAAAATGCTGTTTGTCTAAGAACTAAGATAGATAATGTTAAAATAATCTTGACATTGACAGCAATTTTATGGAAGGGCTTTTCTGATCTGAGCTGCATGGTTTTGATCAATCTGAGAGAGTGGGACAAAAGGATAAGAACCAAATTACCTAAAGCCTTTTTCCAATATGACATTATGGCTGCAGTTTGAGATCTGATCAGAATTTCCTCAGTTGAAAGTATTCCTAGGGAAAAAAAGATTATTCACCCAAATCTGACTTTTCCCAAATAAGGATGTGTTATGAACACATTTTCACTGAGAAAAAAACTCTCCCAATGGACTAGTAGACCAGTGGCCACATTGTCAGTAACACTTCACACTGATCTGGATGGGGGATAATAGCTGTATCTCTCTTCCTTGTCTTGGTTAAGGAATTGTAATTGTAAAAGAAATGCAAAAAGAAAAAAATAAGAGACCTTCTCCTTTTCAGATGTAATTTGGTGACAGTATAAATTATTAGTTCTGCAAACACAACAGCAGAAAGCAGATGATTGGGGGAAAGAGTATGCAAAAATGGCAATTATCAGGATTTAAAATTACCCCTTTTCTGCAAATGCATCTTCCTAGAGATGCTAAAGCTGTGCAAAGTCCAGCTGTGATTGCTGGTGCAGCACATGAGTCTGGGAAACCATCGTGAAGGGAGGGCTGTGGGCTGGGGGCTTGTGTCTGTTACATGAGTTTGCTTTAGTAAAACACTGCACAAAGCCTTTTAAAGTAGACTTTGCTCAGTTTCTTTTCCATAATGTAACATTATTTGAATCCTTTTGGTGAAAAATGCTGAAGCAAATGTCATGGTTTGGACACAGCTTTTACAAGCAGCAATTCTCACCTATCAGCAATTCAGAGATATCTGTTCAGGTCAGGATCCCTTCTTTCTGATGTGTCAAAATGGCTCCTACAGTTTTAAAGAGGGATAACATCCCAAATTAATAAAATATAAATTATATAAAATATATTTTTGAGAATTTCTAGATTAACTTTTACAGGAAACATAGAATGAAGTAATAAAGGAATTTTGTTGACTTCCTTAATTTTTGAAATGCAGAATTTTTTTCACAAGTTGTCAATGAATACATTTCACAATGTTTCTGCAGAAATCTTTCATCAAATGTTTCATCTGATTCTGATTAAACAGAGCAAAGCCACTGAGCATGACAAATTCCTTTTTAGTTTGCACTGAAAAGCCTAATAAGAATGAAAGGTTCTAACATTTCTTTTATCCACTCAACATTGTATTTGCATGCAAAATCAGGAAAAAAGATGAGATAGGCAACATGAGCACGTTGGGGCTTTCTCTTGTTTTAGAGAAGTTCCGGAGACAAACTCCACGTATGTGACCCGTACAGAAAGAGCTGAATTAGAAGTTGTTTGGGATCTTTTGTTACTCAGTCACTTCCCTTTGCCCCATGATTTTACAAACTCACACAGGCTGACTTTCCAGTCCTTCATGTGAAGCCAGGGAGACATTAGGGAAGGGAAATGCTCAAGGGAGTAGGTAAATGGTTACTGAAGAAACATTTATGTCATAACCTACAGCCACCCAGAAGTAGCTGTCAAAGAGCCAGTGAGCCATAAAATGGCAGGGGTCAGCTACCCACCCAGACTAGTTTTCCAAAGTGGGTATAGTAATAAATCCAGATCTATGCTCAGAAAGAATTTAGATTCCTTAGTTGCTGGATACAAATACTATTTAGACTTCCATAACATGATTTTCAAATACTGTTCTTGTAAAAGAGGTAAAATTCTTGTTAAAAAAATGAAAAAAATCTTGCAAAAATAAATATTCAGTGATATTTCCTCTCTTAACCTTGCTCTGTCTGAGATACCTTTATGTTCATTGTCAGGAATTAAATACACCTGACGAATCTGGGATATGAGAGCTCTAGTGGACACAGGGATAGTAATTTCCCTCACTTTCTTAAAATAGCGAAGATTTATTTTGATTTGCTTCCCTCACCACAATCTTTCTCTCCAATACCTTTCTGTAGAAAATTAAAATGTGCAATGGCAATGACATAATTACATAATTTGGTGTTCCTGGGTTTTGGTTTGTTGTTTTTTTTTCCTTAATTAGATAACACCACTGGTATCATTAATGATTGTTCATTTGTCTCTGTCATATACTGTTCAAAATTCTTATTTGCTTTGCTTGAAAATCCCTTACCCATCTTTGCCCACAATTTTTTTCCCCCTATTTTTCTCAAATGGTCAGGTCAAGACCAGAGCAGTTATTATTAAGCTGTTATTGAGTAGGGAAGGTCCCCATACTCATTTCAGACCTGAAAGCAATGAAAGCTTGTCTGCTATTTTGCAGCAATACTTACTGGTTTAATACCAATCTATGGCCTCTTCCTTTACACCTTGCTTCTCTGGCTGCAGCCATCTGACCCTCAAAGTAATCATCTCAACATCTTCCTACCTCAGCCAAAAGTATTTGAGTCCCTCAAAATGAAAAGTGAAGAAAAAGGTTTGAGGTTGCTTCTTACGAGCTTGGAAAATGTAAACTTTTACTTAGATTTTCTGATCATAATCATTATGTTCTATTAATTGAAGTAGGAAATACCCATATTATATCACACATTTGCAATGAGGTCAGTCCATTCCACCAGTGAGCAAATGTACTTTAGCACTGTGGAAGGAGATCAGTTTTGTTTATCTGGCTTGACTTTTTCGTTAGATGTACAGAAAAAGATTGTGTTAATTTATAGAGTGCACAGGAGGAACTGAATTGAGCTGTGGCCAGGGAAAGGAAGAGCAGTCCCCAGATGCTCAGGGGCTGAAAACAAAAGTTATAAAGATGGAGAACACTGGAGGCACAGCAGTGAAACTGGGGCAGAAGACAAGTATGGGCAGACTGAGGACAGCACTGATTGTGAACAGCAAATAAATAAATGAAAAATTGTAGAAATTAACTGGGAGCTGAAGTGGGCATGAATAGTTAGCATTCCTGGTTCTCTGAATCTTTCCAAACCAACCTTCTCTAACTCACCCACCACGCTGTTATTTTTCAGGGACCTTCATTACCTTTAACTGGTTTGTTTATCAGCTGTTGCTCAGTGTAGGAAGATCCATTTCCAACTCTGAACTCTGAACCAACACCTTTTATTTGTGAAATTTCAAGTAGAACTTTCAGCATGTTTCCCCCAAGCTTCCTTCTAATCTCAGGAAGAGCTTCTGTAAACTGCTGCAAGTTAAACTCATCAGTACCTGTCCCACTATAAAAGCTGCTAGACTGCTTAAATCATGGATATTCTGCCTTTCTCTCTGATCAATGTTGTCTCATTCTTTCTTCCTGTTTTTTAAATCCATTTATTATCCTGGTTTTACATTTAGTTTGCAATTGCTTAAGGAGGAGTTCCTGCCTGGTCATTGCATGTCCAAGGCTCAGATCAGTGGTCTCAGCTGAGACACTCAGGCATAAAATTAGTGCCAGCAATAGGTGAGGATGGCAGTGGAAGGGATGGCCAGCTGATGCTCTGCTGAAAATGAGAGTTGAAAATTGCTTCAACACACAGAAAATAGTTCAGATTGATAGAAGCTTTGAGAACCAACTGGAGCCTGTGGGACCTTGGTAAACTCAACTTTACACCAGCATGCTCAGGAGAAAGCTGGGAGAATTCCTTCCTATGCCTGCTGGGAGTGGTAAATAGGACAAAAAGGAAAAAAAAGACCAAACTCACACATGATTAGGAGGAGCCAATCAGAGAATAGTTTGAATTGGAAGGTATCTCATTAGGCCTTGTAGATCAACTCAAACTTTTTAAAGAAAAAGATCTATAATTTAGGGTTTTTTTTCTTTTGTGGCAAGAAGAAGCTGATTTATGATACTTGAACTCTCTGGACTGGCAAGAGGACAGTGTCAGGAGCACAGGGGCAGATTCTGACAGTCCATTTGGTAGCTGTACACATAATTGGAAGTTAATTGGATAAGCAGGCACAAATAGCCCACACAATGCCAAGATTTTCAAATTTATGCATTTGAATGCCTCCTGGTTTTTGATCCAAGTTATAAATGCATCTTATTTTCTGAAAGCATTGAACATTTGGACCTTTGAAAATCAAGCATGAGAGAACTGATGCAAGTCATGCACCAAAATTGTACATTTTCAGAACCACTAACTCTTTTCTAAAATCTTGCTGTGACTTATATATTCCCTTTGTTGATAACCATTAAAATATGGTAATTGTTACCAGGCCTCTGCTAAATTTCCAAAGAAAACCAATACTTTAAAGCAAGAGGAATGTTGCTTTTTTCTGTTTTCAAGAACAAGCCCATCCCTATCTAGTGATCCTTCTTAACGAAGCATGTCTTGCATCTCCAACTGCCAGGCGAACAGGAGATAAGCTGTCCAAATTGCTGTGCAGCCAGATGCTTGCTCACTCCAGGAGAGCTGCCAGACCACTTTCATTTGGAAGCAGCCTCCTTCAGCACGGAGGTGACTTTTGTTTCCTCTAGCTGTGGTGGAGGATTTAGCATTGTGTACCTTTCAGTAGGGCTTCATGTATGTGAGGCTGTCTCATGCTGTGGTAGGTTGCCTGTTGCTCACTCTCTCCCTGTCATAATTCTGGTTTAGTATTGGTGAAGGTGCATTTTCTAATTGACCCACAGATCAACAAAAACAATTGATTTCCCCATTCTGAGTTGCTGCCTCACATGAGATGCTTCCGAAATGGATGGAATTATTTTGTGTTATTACCTGGAAGCCACTAGACTAATTGGGGTAGGGGGCTTCCCTCTTGAAGGAGAAGGAAAACATTCTGTCTGATTGCAAAAAGGGGGTATGGAAAAATAGTTTGAAAAATACTTTTATTAGTAGATGAAGGCTTACAAATTGCAGTAACAAAGAAAATGTCATAGTGATGGTTCATCTAGCTGTGTTTCCTTCCTCTAGAGTCACAGTCAGCGTAGATATTTCATCTCAGACGTCTCAGTCTGATCTCACAGACTTCCAGTTTGGTCATAGGTATGAGCTAGACAGTGACAGCTATTTGAGTGAAAGGACATCCTGCCCAGTGCAGCATTACTGTCTGCTATGACTCAGTTACAGAGCAGAGCTGCTCCAAGGAGTCTGATTTGCCATCCAGATGGGGATGTGCACATAGCTTGGCAAGGGCACTCTGAAAACACATGGGAAAGGGCTACAGATTAAATATTGAGATATTATAGAAATTCAGGTGAGATGCATAAAATAGGGCTGAGGGTCCTTTTAAAAAAGGAAATAATCTCTTTTTTTCAGGGAGAAAAGAAAAAAAACGACACGTTTAATTGCTACATAGCAGGAGCATTTCAACGTGTCGTTTTTTTTCTTTTCTCCCTGAAAAAAAGAAAAAAAACGACACGTTTANAACGACACGTTTAATTGCTACATAGCAGGAGCATTTCTTCATCTTTACTTAGAAAGGATCTATAAAAAAGCCATCATTATCACAATATACATTTTCCATACTCAGTAAAGAAATTCAGTGGCTACAGTAGTTTGTGAAAAGCCTGTTCTTGCCTCAGTGCACACTAGGGCTGCAACTATGTGTGTAGAGCTCATGCAGATGTGAAAAAACATCCCAGTGCTTCAAACCCAACAGTTGTTGCCTTTTGCTGACAGATGGTTTGGACAGTTGGCAGCTCTGGGCTCCCACATCACACCTCTGTCACAGCCCAGGAGAGGGTCATCACACAGGCAGAGATTTTAACACTTGTCAATGTAGGCTGCATCCTAAAAAATAAATAACAGTTGAAGTAACCTCTTAATTCTTCCAGAACAAAATCCTTTAGGGATACTATAACTTCCTTCTGTTTATCCTCATACTAAAAGGAAAATTAAACCAGCAGAACAGCAGCGCCCGTTATTAACCTTGTTGGTTTCCAGCAATCTCTGTGACCCTCAGGTTTACTGGCCAGTTCAGTGGATAAGGATCTGCAGACAATTGATCATTTTCTTTGTGACACTCTAGTCAGCGAACGTGCATTTACGAATTGTACGTTTGTTGCTAAACAAGAATAATCCAGAGTGTCCACTCACGTCAGCAGCCCCAGTTGCCACGGAGATGAGTCACAACATCTCTCTCTCGCAGGACTCTTCCTGCTTGGGGAGCTCTTTGAGGGTTTTCCCTGCTCTCCTTACACAAGAAAAAGCAGCTTTGTGAAGCAAAATTGATGATTTAGTTCTGCTGTGCAGAGTTGTAATTTCTCTAGTGGTGTTAAAACTGCTATGAAATCGACTTCTGTGGCCATTCAAAATCTCCCAAATGTATCTTTGCATGAAAACAATTTAGATTTTAATCCTAAATATTCTCGTCCTCTGAAAAGAACCCCAAGTTTACAATGAATTTCCCACCTTTTTACTGTGCACTGTGAAAAGTGGTGGTGGTGGTGTTAGGTTATAAGTTGGATTTCATGATCTCAAAGGACCTTTCCAAGTTATTTGATTCTGTGATCCTGTGAAAGCAGGGCTTGGTAAGGTCTGTGGGGAGGCACCCACTTGTGTGTTAGAGAGTTGCTAAAAATGAATTCCAAAGGAGAACTTTGTTAAAAATTTACTGGCATTTGTGACTTCCCCATCATTAGCACAGGACCTGCACAGCACAGTACTCCCCAGACCCATGAACCCAGATCAGTCTCAGCATGTGAGCATTTCACAGATTTTTGCTGAATTTCATGCCAACAACAGAACAATATGAGAATCATAAAATCGTTTGGGTTGGAAAAGTCCTTTAAATATCATCCAGTTCCAACCCTTCTGCCATGGTCAGGGACACCTTCTGCTAGATCAGGTTACTCAGGGCTCCAGTCTGGCTTTAAACACTTCCAGGGGTGGGGCACCCACAGCTTCTCTGGGTAACCTGTGCCAGTGCCTCATCAGCCTCACAATCAAGAATTTCTTTCTAATACCCATTCTGAAACGAGCTTCTTTCAGGGTAAAACCCTTAACCCTTCTGCCACTACATGCTCTTATAACAAGTCTTTCTCCAGCTGTCTCATAGGCACCCATCAGGTACTGGAAGATGCCATAAGGTCTCCTTCCCTTCTCCAGGTTGAACAATCCCAATTCTCTCAGCTTCTCCTCATAGGAGAAATGCTCCAGCCCTCTGATCATCTTTGTGGCCTCCTCTGGACTCACTCCAGCTGGTCCATGTCCTTCCTGTGCTGAGGAACCCAGAGATGGATGCAGAATTCAGGGTGGGGTCTCATGAGAGGGGCAGAATCCTCTCCCTTGACCTGCTGCCCATGGAACTTTTGATTCATCCCAGGCTTTCTGGGCTGCAAGTGCACATTGCCAGCCATGTCTGGTTGTATCTTGACATGGATAAAACCAGAGCAATAAGAACAGAAAATAAATCTGGAAAATGTGATGCTGCTGCTAACATTGTACTTTCAATGGCATAGTTTCCCCCTTTCTCAGCAGAGTTCAAGGCATGAATCCTCCAAGGAAGGTAACATCATCTAGTGGGGAAAGTAGCTATCCAAGGCTACTGCAGAGTGGAGAGGGACTTAAGAAATCCCCTTGTTCTCTGATGTTTCTAGTGGATTTATTTCCTCAAAGCACTGCTTTTGGCCAGCATTCTGCTCCTTTGTTCACATTTGTCAGCTCCAGCCTCCTCGTTCAGGGCATGAACATCTCTCTCAGGCTCGTGGATACATGGTCCAGGCCTGAAAATTCAGTGATGTAATGCTGAGAGTTGCAAAGCACTAAATCCTGGAGATCAGCATTGACAGGGACGGGATGGAAAGCAAATAGTGCAGGTTGTGTGCTACAAATTCCTGTGTTGGTCAGATAATTACAGCCACAGGCAGACAGTCACAGGTGGTTTTCCACAAGTGAAGCTTTAAAAAATAGGCATTGTGCAAGCACTCTCCTCACACAGTCATATGGTCATAATACATATTTATTATCTCTCTAATAGAGCTTCTCTGTCAATTCAGAACAAAACCGCCAAGTTTTGAAACTCTGTTTAAAATAAATTGGATACGAATATTGTTGGACTGAACAAAGTGTTTCATTTTGATTTTGGGACATTTTGGTAGAGGCATACAACATACAAAACACAAAAATGTCATAAACTCGAGGTTATTTTGAATGGAATGCTCAAGAGACTCATCATAAAAAATGCTGCAACAGGAAAGAGACTCATGACAAAAAATGCTGAAGTGGGACAGAGATTTCAGCTGAGTCAGACCGTTCATTCCTGGTTCACTTTGGAAAGGAGATTCAAACATAACTGCAGTGATTGCAGAAATGGCATTTTGATTTTAGGAGAACTAACTTTTCCAATTGAAAAAACCCAAACAAGTAGCATCAAAGATTTTCTAATCAGCCTCAGTAAATGAGAAAGGTTCACCAGTTCAATACAGCATGAAAGGTCTGGGAAGAGGAATTAAAAACTCCTGAAATGTAAACACAGAGGATTTTTTTTATTTTTATTTTTAATTTAAAAAGAAAAAATAAAAAGAGCTTTGACATCATGTAATGTAGGAGTGTGAGAGAACCACCCTGCATCTGGTAGGTGGGGAGGTAACCAAAATCTGCCCCAGTGTCCTGCAGGCCACGTCCTCACAGGTGGAAAGCCCAGAGCAGCAGAGCAGGATTTCTGGGCAAAAGCAGCCTGGAGCACCCTGGGGAGCCCTATGAAAATGAGTCACTTACAAGGGGTGGGGGCGTTTTCTGGAAGGAGGTTAGTGGGGAGCTGGCTGCTCAACCTGTCCTTGGGGACTGGGGCTGTGAAAAGACTGGGAGTTTTTATAGCCTGAGCAGGCTGCTGCCTCTCTTTTAACGTAGGAGGGAATGGGTGGAGGATGGAGGAGGGATTTGTTTTGGTTTTTGTTTGGGTAACAAAATCAGGAGAGACCATTAAGTAGAGCTATCTAGGATGACTTTTCTTTTTCTTGCGTGTTTTGCTGACAAAAACTGCAGGCGCTTTGCCGTAAGCAAGGCTTACCCTGAGGGGTTTTTTAGTGCTTTAACAAAAGCCCACATATTTCTGCTGGGAAAATCTGTGCTCTTACTGACAGCTTACTGCTGTCAGTCGAAGTGAATGTTAGGGGAGAAGGATTGCCCTAAGAATGCTGCTAAATGATGAGTGAACCTGGCAGAGTTAGGTTTACAGTTGGACTCAGTGATCTTAAATGTCATTTCCAACCTAAGCAACTCTATGATTCTGTGATTCTGCCACAGTTGTTCACACCAGAACACTTTCTTGATTTTAGAAACCTTTCCACAGTCTGGATAATTGTCTCAACCCCTACATTTATGTGACTGTGATTTTTTTTTTCTTTTTCATTATATATGTTAGCTGTGCACTAAGGGGTTTTACTGTGTTGGAAAAGTGTTTCAGTACATTTTTACTTGAGAAATGAGGGGAAATCAAACACTTAACTCAGATTTCTATTTTTCATTTGATTATTTTTCTAGAGTTCACTTCAGGAACAGAATAGAACTGAAGGAAATATAAATTAAAGAAGCAACATTCAGTCTGTACTGAACTGTTTTCATTTTCTCAAAGTCAAGCTCTTTCAGTGACCAAAAATGTATAGTTGATATTTTTTTAAATATTCCAACTTTAATTGAAAATTAGTTGTCTTCTGGTTTCAGGCAAAGTGCTATCAAATAGCAATATTACTTGTGGAATGGAAATTATCTCCTCTCGTTCTGATACTTTTGTTTTTCATGACTGTTTTTTTTTTCCAAGGCAAAACTAAATTGTATTAGATCAGTAAAGTTACAAAAGAGATTTTCATTGATGCCCTAGGACTGGAACTAGTATCACATTTTACATAAATTTGAGTATAACACTGCTAAATTTTCTTCAAAGACATGGCAATTTTTACTTTACAGATATTTTTTTACCTTTTCGAAGGAATGACTTGACATCAAGAGACGGGAAAAAACCTCCAATAAAATAGTAATAATTTAAAAAACCAAACTACATCTCCTTTGTTGTATGCTTTGGACTTATTGCCCCAAAGAGAATGTACAAGTAACAGGTTAGGATTCAAAAGCAGATGCAGAAAAAATCCATCTTTCATTTTAGATGTGTCCACATGCTGCATTTGGTTATGTTGCAGAGTGATGATGCTAAGATTAGACTGGCAAATCCAGATGTTGACAGCTGTCTCTCCATAGTGGCTCATAGTGTGAGCTTTCCCAATGCTGCTCTGGATATTTTGTAACCAGCCCCACTTTCCATGGGTTTGAGGATGCTGACAGTACCTTTAAAGTTAGCTTGAGTATGTCTCTACTATACTGTGTTCACTATCAGGGCACTGACTTATTTCTACTGGAAATGTCAAACCTCCAGAAGAAATTCCACAGTTGCCAATGTCTGCAATTTCCTTCTTTTCTATCCTTCTCCCATTTCTGCTTCCCATTCCCACTCCCATTCATGCTTTACTCCAGCCTACAGCAGTATGTGGAGGACATAACATTATAGAACACCAAACATGAAGTGAGATGTGTGGCAAATTGTAATGACAAGGTTGATCAGGGTCTGTGTGTGCAGGGACTGTTTGCAGCACACAACTCAGAGAAACAGGGCTGGGGTAACATGGTGAATGCATTTA
The DNA here is from genome assembly GCA_013398075.1 of Notiomystis cincta. Taxonomy (NCBI): domain Eukaryota; kingdom Metazoa; phylum Chordata; class Aves; order Passeriformes; family Notiomystidae; genus Notiomystis; species Notiomystis cincta. The sequence goes on from VZRX01003535.1 coordinate 93,502, forward strand.
AACCATGGCATCTGAAGGATCCTAGCAAAATAGCTCACTGTCTTCTCCCCTAAATGAGTACTTTTTAGTACTCAGCTCCATAAATGTGGAAATCTGAGTTCAATATATGTGAGTGTCTGCAGTTTTGGAACTGGCTTAGCTTTCTAATGAGAAGCCAAACAAAGTGTTATTCTTCTGGGTGTTTTATGCTCCTGTGTCCCCCAGCTGGTGTTCATGAGCACTGCCAGGCACTCTGCCCCTGTGCCAGTCCCTGAAGTCTCTGGGTTCTTTTCTGGTTGGACACAGTTGGTGGATGGCTATGAAAGATGACATTTGCAATTGCACAGGTCTAGGTCCTCCTACTTCACAATCTTGTGTCTTTGTCCCAGCACTGTCTGATTTTGTGCCCATTCCATCTGCTTCCTACATTTCCAGCTGATTGTGGGGGTAGCTGAGGTCTCCTGTGGAGCAACATTCTCCTCTGTTTTCCCTCGCTGTGCTACAGGCGCTGAGTGTCCCTGCCCTGCGCCGGCCGCGCTGAGCTGCTGAGTCCCAGGGCACCAGGGCAGCCATGGAGCTGTGCTGGCTCAGAAACCTGTGATGTCCCACATTCAGCCTCTCTCCTCTGTCAGAGCCAGGGCAGCAGCAGAGCAAGAGCCACATCATCCCACATGTGGAGCCCTAAGCTTTGAGCAACTGCAGCCTGAGGTTTCTCTTTTCCAAACTGCTGTGCCTGGGGGAACACAGACACCACAGATAAGATTATGCCAAGCTGAAAAATTACTTTCAGTTTTGGGTTTCCAGGGTTTGGGCTGAACTTTAGTTACATGTTGGAACTTAATTCTTTCAGCCAACACATGAATACTTGTAGACAAGACTGAACTTCAGGCACACACTTCCTAGCTTATGTTCACTTTAAGTGGCAGCATCACAGAAATGTTCCTGAATGATGAGCTCTGTGCCAAAGGCATTACTGGCAAGAAACTTCCTTGCTTTTCCAAGCTTCAAGAAATGCAGGAGATAAGCCTTTATCTGTGTAACTGGTATTTGTTGCAACAGGGTGAATTGATAGATCTCTATCACAGAAATCATGATTCAAAAAATAAAAGACATCTTAGCAGATGGAAATGAAAATATGTTTTCAGTAAATGTCATCTGATTAGACTACTCAATTTTTTGTGTGCAGATTAAGATAGATAGCAATAAGAAAATACATTTAATACCTTTGGTTTTCTGTTTTGCCCTACTAAATAAATTGTACTAAAAAAATGAAATTACAAAAACACACAGAAACTAAAGTATTTCTGCTGCCATGGTTATAATGCCATGTACCTTCTACATATGGAAGTACATCCCGTGCCTTCAGAGTGCTCCAATCTTTTCAATGCCAGAAGGTTCCAGATTTTGTAATGCAGTCCTGGCCCAGCAGGGTCGTGTTTCACCAAGGAGAGTATGAAATAGACAGTTATAGTTGGGCCTGGTGTGCTGCAGCAGCACAGTTCCCTTCCCATCAAAGGACTGAGCAGGAGGTAACCACCCTACAGGATGCCTCTTGGGTGGGAATAATGTGACAGCATTTTCTCCCAGTGGCAAACGCGTTCATAGACAGATCTGCAAGAGACTGGAAAATGGTTTTAATTCACACAAGAGCAAATTCCCTCTGGTTTCTGGGAATATTTTCTTCCCTATGATAGTTCATGAACTTTCTCCTTTCATCTGAAGGAATCAGTGTTCCAGTACTTTTTGGGATGTTTGTGCCGTGGCTGGACTCAATGACCTTAGAGGTCCTCTCAAACCAAAATGATTCTATGATTCTGGTCCCTCACCTTCTTTGTAGAAGAAGAAAGAACTTGTGCTCCAGCAGGTCAGGCTCATTATATACCTCATCTATGAGTCCTTGAACTGTGATGGTGCTCCTATCCACTTGGAAAGGAGTGAGGATCAGAGATCTCATTCCCAGGACGTGCTCAGCTCCAGAAGGTTTCGGCGCCAGGCAAGCCTTGGCCTTGCTGTTGCTGACCACCTGGACATGTTTCACATCAGGGAGAAAGTGGGGGCAGTAATGATTATACAATACACACAGGAGAGTCAATAATAGTGCCAAAAAGCAACAAACAAAGGAGTATTGAGACAGGGTTTGTTTTTGTAAGATTATACTCAATTCAGTCATTCTGTGACTGCATGTATTCTTCTGTTTATTTATGTAATAAGCTGCCCTTGTAAGGCTCTAGCAGATAAAAAAAAATGGAGTCTTTCCAGATGTGTGAAAAAGGCAGTTATTTGGAGAGGTTTTTATACACTGTCTTGCTACAAGAAATTTTAACTCACCAATCATCATCAAGAATATTTGGATTTTCCTTGGTAAACCACAAAAACCTTAATGGGGAAAATCATTAAACATATAAAGTTATAGAAATATAAATATTTGACTAAAACCATTATTGAGAAGGCTCTTGGGAACCTGTGTTTCTGTAAACTTTAAGGCCTATAATGAATATACACATACCCTTCTTCCTCTCTGTTTTCTCTCCTCTCGTGAAAGGTCAAAATTGCTTCAAGTTACAGCTGTGAGTCTGAGTAGTTTTATGAAGTTTTACTTCATAGGCTTGTCCTAGGAACACAAATTTACTCATGGTGCATGGCAGAGCAAAAGGTATGTTAATGTCTGAGGAACAAATGTAAATGTTTAAAAAATGAACTGGGTAAGCTATAGAATAGCAGAGCCAGGGAGGCCACCTTGTAGGGCTTGTGTTTTATGATCTGTGCTTTTAACAGCACAAGTGTGAGTATATTACAGTTCTTATTTGAAAGGAGAATAACATTTTCTGCATGTCTTTCCTAAAACGTGTGATCACAGCAGACCTCTGCAAATTAACCTCTATGAAGCCAATCATGTGAAGGATGACATTATAAAGAAAAGTTGTAAGGCCTCAGTTGTAAGGTCAGCATCACTGACCTTTTGTTTTGGAGCACATTTTTTTACTGTTGGCATCACAGGAATGTTCCAGTTGCTATATTGATTGTGGGTCTTTGACTTTTGTTGCTGGAGAAGGAGAGAGAGAAAGAATTCATTATTTGAAACCCATCTTTCCTCTAAATAGACAAGGAAGCTCAGAAGAGAAGACCTTAAGTTGAATTCTATTTTGCCTGATGTTATAGAAACCTAAATAAGTTTAAAATAAGGACCTGAGTCTATGTTTCAGTGAGTACCCTCTGGGAATTAAAGCCTGAAATCTGAAGGAATAAGGCAAGAAGAAGTAATGGTGGGCTGCTTCTTGGACCCAGAATACCTCTCTGGCTCCTCCAGGAGTCAAAGGACAGGGAGACCCCTCTGGATTGTCTTTGAGGAGTTTGTCTCTCATAGCTATCCCCCTTTCTGATCCCTCTTCAACTTTGAAACAGATCATAATAATCTTCAGAAATGAGCTTCACAGCTCTCTCTGCGCAATTAAACCAGAGTTGCCTTAAACACAGTGTATTCATGTACCAGGATATTGTGGATTTACAGAAAACTTGCAACTAATCAAAGTAAAGTATGAAGCTGTATGTTTCATGTCTTTATTAGCAAGTTTAATAAAATTTTAAATTTAATTACTTGTATAATCAAACAGAGGCTCCATAATCTCTCAGTATTGTGCAGCTTTAGGGCCCTCAGATACTGCAGAAAGGGCATACCTTTTCCATAAGTGTTTAAAGGATTTAGTTACAATCATGATTCAAAAGTAGTGTCAGCTGGAAATGTAACTGGAAGTCATCAAAAGAGTTTGCCTTAAGATGTAGTACCTGGCTCTAACGTGCTTGTGTGGTGACAATGAAGGATTTATCCTTTGCACACCCACCACAGTCTGTGCTGCCCTCCTTCCAGTGTATCCTAAGAACAACACCCAGCAAAGTGCTGCTGCTGGCTGAGCACAGCACCACAGAATGGCATCCAGTCCTTCCCCCACAGCCTGCTACTCACTGGAGGTAACAGCCTAGAAATAAGCAGTCCTTTTGCTGTTCTCTTTGCAGTCTCTTCCATGGGCAGATACTCTCTTTGCTAAGAACTTCGTGTTTTCTGCTGAAGATATCCTCCCAATAACAGTGCATCCTGTAGCACATGGGTGTTAGAAGTATAACTTGGCCCCATTTGGCTTATAGTGTATGGAAAATACAGCTTTTCCCACTGCAACATAATAGTTGTCTGTAGTTGCACCATAACTTCTTTGTAAGGGACTCATAAGTAGAAAAGGGTAAAAATACATTAAAATAATGCCATTTCTAAGCAAAACTATAAAGATGGGAAGCAGTATCAATAATGACACTTTAGACTGGAGCTGGAAAGATCTACCTAAGATGTAATACAGGTCAATAAGAACAGCTACATAATTTCTTTGCACAGTAGTCATTAGGAATGTAAATGAAAGGCTTGGGACATCCTTGTCATGCAACAGGAGCAGTGTCTGATGAGCTACCCAGAAGTGAGTAGAAGGAAAAACCCACCACCCCTGTCTGCAGTTTCAGCCACTGGCAGACAACGTGTCCAACCCAACAGATAAGTTTCCTGAGAGTTTCTGTCTTTCTCCCATCAGTGTGGTAGGTATGGAGGGATTTAGCAGAGCCATGGCCATCGACCCAGGCAGTGACAACCTCTCACAGACTAAGTGAGGTGTTCCCAGAGCTGCTCTGAGTGCAAGTGGGAATGTGGTTGGTCACATTAACTCAGCCCTTTCCTCCCCTGGCCCCCTGCTCCCCATCCCCAAGACCATACTCAGCTTGTTGTGTGTAACAACATCAACAACTGGACCTGAACTGACAGGAAAAATCAGTTTCTGCATAATCAAGAATTATTCTTTGTATGAATGTTTTTGCTTGCTTAGTTGGAAAAACAATCTGGGAAGTAATATAATGTATCAAGATGTAAAACTTCTTGAATCAGAGTCATTTCAGAAAACATCTGGATGTTTCCTGACTACAGGCTGAAACAGTAGAGTTGTTTTGTCCACACATATCCCTGAAATAAAGAGATCAGAAGAGAGTTAAAGTACTGAAAGTCCCTTGTCACAAAGGAAGAGAAAAAGCAGTAATTCCAAGGATGCTCCTTACAAGCATAAGTTTGAAAAAGATAAGCTGGAGGGTGGGGCTCTTATGTTTTAGACTTTATCTTTTTATAATTTTAGTTGCCTTTAGAATTGATTTTAAAATGTTCTTGTGGGGTTTTCCCTCAAGGCTTTGTTCACTGCTTCAGTCAGTGCTTACTGTGCTGGGATTAAGTCCAAGACTTAGTCTAATTTATTAAGGAAATCACAATAAAGAAATGGAGGCAACAGTTCCATCTGAGCTATGATGTCTGCAGAGCAGGGGAGATGAACTTGAGGAGTCCACAGGACTTAGAGACTCTGTACACCCTGCAATTGAGAAAGGCACAGGGTGATAATTTCTTTTTCAAGTCAAAGGAAGCAGAAGCAGAGCACATGCACTGTAAAGCGAGTGTAATAAACACACTTATCTTTGGCTTTATGAAATCCATTGCAAAAGACCAGTTTCTGTAGTCAGAGGTCAGTGCTGTTGCTGTCCACCCTAGACAAATGAGGAGGTGGTGGGAGCTGAGAGATGAAACTTCCCCAGTGAAATCTCCCCAGTGAAATTCAGTCCCCCAGCTCAGCCCATCACCAACACACTGCATTTTAGAGGTACTCTGTGAACTTTCCAGACAAAGCTGGAGGCACAGACAGCCAAAGAAGTCCTTCAGCTCAGGCTCCCTGGGTAACAGGCAGTTTGCATCACTGTCTTGAACCAGAGCAGTTAAATGTTGCCTTAACTGGCTTTGGTTTCAAAGTAGGTGGTCTGAGTGGGAGCTGCTGCTCCTGAGGAGAAATACAGGTGGCTGACGGCTGAGCTCGGTCTGCAGTCCTGCAAACAGCAGCGGGGCACAGGCTTGCTGGGGGCCTCAGAAACTCTTTCTTCCCTCTGTGTACACATTTCCACTGCTCCCTGTCCCCCAGTATACTGTGCAGCCCTAAATCCTGCCCCCAAGGTCCCTCACTCTGCTCAGTTGTTAACATTCACACATGATTTTTTTTTTTTTAGTTTTTATTTTGCAGTGATGAAATTTCATCAAGGCTGCACTAATTTCAAATTTTGGCCCATTTATCATCAGGACAACTGCCCAAGTCCATTTATTACAAACATGTGTTATGAATTCAGTTAAAACAAAACAAACAGTCTGTTATTTTCTCCAGTCACAATAATCACACTCAGACTTACTTAAAGCAAACATCATTTAAAAGCAGTATTTTGTTTATAAGAAATCTGTTCAAGTAGTGAGTCTGAGATGAAATGGTAGGCAAAGCCATAATGTAGGCTAAATGAAACAATACCTACCATAAAAGGTGAAATCACAGTGTTTGCAAGATTGTCTCAGTCTGTCTTCACCCTCTCACTTCTTTTCTTAGTTTTTGCATTTAAGACAAAGCACAGTGAAACAAAAATAAGTAAAGGATAGCATAATTATGCAATGTCCAGAAGACAGGATGTGTCCCACAGCCAGCTTGGAGCTCTTCAGCATCTTTCCTAGGCTTGGTCCACAGGGATGGTGGCTGGAACCAGTGCCTTTATGCAAGTTAGCATTCACTAATCTGCCCTTGGTTTGTTTCAGAAGTCACTCCACAGCCCTAGAGTGGTCTAGGAACCAGGACAGGTGTGCTGAAGCAAATGCCTTGGGGTGGATGATGCCACACGTCTGGTTTACGAGTGCCGCGTCTGAATGCGACCCCTGCGGCGAGATTCCCCCAGCACAACAGCTGAGCTTCTTGTGCTGAGACAGAGCACTGCAATTCAGTGTCACTCTCTGAGACAGCCAGGGTTGAAGCCTGGCTCACGTTTATTAGGGGGATTAGTTGGTGTAGCAGAAAGTTTTGGTATCTCTTTCATCAAGTGGAGTAATAAGCTTAATGAGCTTGGGCGTTTGAGAGATGCCTTGTCAAAATGAAGGAGAGAGGTTTTTACAGTGATCCCACCTCGGCCCAGCACAAGACAACGCTGTCAGTAAGGTCTGGCACAGTTTTAGACTCGGCTCTTTGCTGACCTGTGCCTTTACTGATCAAACAAAGCTCAGAAAAACCAAGCACCAGTGGTGTTCGCCTGCTGAATGGAGGAGTTCTCTTGGTGTCAGTGGGTAGGGAGGGTATGTGATAGTGCCATTTAAACTTGTGTGGAGGCATAAGTTATTTATGAAGTGCTTCCATGCAGTGCAAAGTCAGACAGATTCACAGGCACCTGCCTCAGCATGCAGTCCCCTCACAGGCTGGGTGACTGACCAAGGAGAGTCCTGTTCAAGACTTTACTTCAGCCATTCACCAGGAAACCTGGAGCAGAAAGTTCAAACATTTTCCTTGGTTGCTCTGGTGTTCTCTATTCTTTGCTACAGATTTCTGTAAGAATCTGTATACAGTATGAAAGTTTCCAAACATCTTTCTTTTCCCAATGTCAGCTCCTTCTGTGGCCACTCTCCATAACACAGATGTGACTGTCTTTGAGCACAACACCCCAAAACCTGTGAGCCAGGCACAGCAGAGCTACAGATTTCCACCTCCAATCTTACACTTTGTCTGTAGAACTCATGGTGTGGAGCTCTCACTGTTGGTGGCAGGGGAGAGGGAAGGATGAAACAGACCAGTTGGTGATGACAATCCATGAGGTCATTGACAAAGTATCTAACTGGCCTGGTCTCCCAATGTTTTCCATGACTCAGTCATCTCCTTTTGTGCATAGTTCCTTCTTTCTTTTGCCATAGCACCTGAAAGGTCTCCCTGTGTGCTGAGATCTTGACAGCTTTGATCAGGACTTTCACAAGGTCCCAGTGCAAGGCTACAACAGAGGAGTTATTGAACATTTCTACACCTCCACAGCTCTTCCGTGCAGGGGGCAGGTTTCCACTGGGTGTTAATCAGTGCTGTTCACCAAAGCCTGTAGCAGGGTTGTCACTCTACCCAGGCTGTGCATCTAATCCCAATTTGGCATTACTGTATACTGCTGTGTGAAACATCAGATGAAGATGATGCTACTTAGTATTTTGAAAGGCATCTTCTATACAGATTGGAAGGCAGCTCCCTGTAATTCTCCACTTGACAGTTATTTAATACATTTCAGCTCTGGTTTCAGTGCTACATTTAGATTTACAAAAAAAGGATTCCTGACATTTGGCAGTTTTTTCATCTATGCCTGTATTCCCACTTCATCTCACATTTCCTCAGTTCATTACAGCAACCCCTGCTATGACAGGATAAAGCCACACACAAAAAGTCCTTTCATGGCTACTTCACATTGATATCTATTTTTGAGAGAGAAGCTGAACTGAAGCAGCATGACTCTCTAATTCACTTTTTCTCCTTGTCAGCAACTGGATTGACAGGGCTGGGGTACAGACAGACACACTGTCACCTCCAGTTTAAATGCCCCACTGGGATGTAAATTCAGAATGAAGGGAGTGAAAAAATTCCAGCCCAGCCAAAATCTAAAACATATTTAATGTATACACCAGATGAGGACACCTATCATTTTTTGTGTAGAGAAGCTTGATGCTTCCAAGACAGCCTCTGTACTGCAGAAAAAGAGAGTTGTGGGATCTGCTTAGATCTATAAAGCCTTGACTTGCGGTTGTTGCTTTTATACCAGAATTTCTTTGGGCTTTTACCTAGCAGGTATCTTTCTCCCAGCACAGCTTGTTAGTGACAATTCTCATGTTTGTTTGCTGTAACAGTTCAGAAGATGGTGATTTTCTTCTCCTATGCCTCATTTACCCAAAATGGGGCTTTTCTGTTTGCTTTGTTGATTCTGTCTTGTAGCATAAGAAGGAGGAAACAGTAAAAGAAATTCAAAGATAGCAGGTCCAAAATGGAAGCAAGAAAATACTTCTTCACATTTTAACACCTATAGTGATATGTGTCTTGACACAGCATGAAGAAAATTAAGACTAAGTAAAGATTTAAAACAGGATGAGATTTGGCAATATATTTGGAAGAAGACTTGAATATGCAGATGTTGAAAATTAATGCCAGGAATATTTTGGAAAGGGCAGAAACCCTATGCCTCAAGATTTTATCTAATCTATCTTCAAGATTAGGAAGAGATTTTATAGGTTTTAGATGATACCTAAACTGTTTTACATGGGATTGTTGATAACTTGTCTTGATCATTCTCAGAGAGAACGATTGACTAGCCAGGCTTTCAGGAACTTTATATTGCTATTAAGTTCACCTGCTGTAAACCTTTCTGAAAGAGGTTTGTGTTAGCCTAGAGTCCAGGCACACAAAAATTGGACCTGTCCTGTTCCATTCCACTTCTGACAATTCCAGCTGTTGCCAGCACCAAACCCTTACCCCAAAGGATGCTGCTCAGTGGATGGCTACCTCCTTGGTTTTCCTGTTGTGTACAAGCTATCCCATTTGGAACACACTGCTGACATAGGTTCAAAACCAGTGCTAAGAACTATGTAGTACTCTAAGCATTAACTCTGTTGGGTATTAATTATTAAAATTATTTTATTATTAGTTGAAGTAACACTGTCTCAAAATTTTGTACAGAAGTGAATTTTGTGCCCTGAAGTCCATGTAAGCATAGCTACACCAAAGAAGAGGGCAGTCCTCTGCCATGGATCCATTCCTTTCTCCCCTTGTGCACTCTCTGCATCACCAGAAGGAGTCCCTGTGGGTCTACCAGGACATTCAAGTCATTGCACCTGATGAAAGAGGTAAATTTGAAAGAGGAAATATCACCTTCAGGAAAGTGTGAGAATGAGTACACAGGAAATCACAGCAACAGTCCATGGCCCCAAATGAATAGACAACCTCAACCTATTCATGTTAGGCAGCTTGATCAGCTTTCCAGTGAGCTGAGGGTGAAAAGCTGTCCTTGCACAGTCACACCTCAGAAAGCGTCAGTTGCTCGGTACAGTAATATCAAACTATCACACTTGTTCCACAGCCAGCGCCAAATTCCGCATCCAGCTACTCCCAGAAGGCCAGGATGTAAATTTCAGACAACATATTTCTTGACAGCCCAGACTGGCACACCCACTGACCTCATGGGGAGGTCTGCACATACTTCAAGGGTAGAATATGACTTTTAAGTAGTAAATTGTTGTTTATCTGCTCAATGCCTTCTTACGGTCAGTGTTGCTGAGTCAGATGTGCTCCCTTTCCAGGTCTTTGTGCTCTCTCCCTCAACTCCTCCATCCCTGTTCTCTTCTCTTCTTCTTCCCACCCATCTCTTCTTCTTTCATCTCTGTAATAGCTACCAGTTCCCACCATGAACCAAAGAAATACTTCATTTCTCCATCTTTGAGATAAGGGCTGTTATTATATTAAAGCTATTCATTTGAGATTAAGCAGTAAATTGGATTTCAACTTGACATGGTTTCCACACAGGCAGAGCTCACCCTCCACTAACTCTCTGGTTTAACTAGGCTGGTATTTCACCATTCTAGTTTAAGTCCCATAATTTTAGATGATGTTTTAGTGTTAAAGTTGATGTCTAATTAAGCTAAATTAATCCCAAACTAGCCTTTCAGGCTGTCTGTAGGCGCAGGAAAAGAATCTTGCCACAGTTACAGTAACAAAAGGTTTTGCAAAGCTCTCTTGCAGCTGACAGAGTTGTAGAAAGTATACTGACATTTAATTTCTTTATATTTTCAAGCCTTCTGGTGATATGCCTGTGTTTTCAGATTATTCCTTTCAGCGAAAATATTGCTCTAATTGCCTGTTTTTAAAGTAGCTGTGATTTATTTCTCTTGTTCAAAGTTGTTAAATAACAATAGTTCTTTTCTCCACTCTTTACTTTGTTGGGCAATGAGGAGGGTGGGAAGCCCCAGTTAAATGAAGGGTTTTGACCTTGGAGGAGTGTGGGAGAGGAAATGGAAGGAGACCAGTAGAGATATTTTTTGGCACAAAATGCCAGAAGACTCTGGGCATTTTAACAAAACAGAAAGCATAACAGGAACAGTAAGGTAAGGTCCTGTAGTATTTTACCAGAAGAGGAATCAAAGAGGAAAATAACAGAGGCTTTGCCCCTTCCTCTCCAGTCCCGCCCATTGTAAAACAGAGCCTGAGGGAACATTAGATCAACCACATACAGTGCAAACGTCCACTGCAAAATCAGGGGTGATTCAAGTGGAAGATTTTGAGACAGCGTGAAGAGGGTGACAGTCAACAAAAACTCAGACCCTCTCTTTAGTTTGTGTGTCTGTGAAATTGGCTACCAGGGTTAGACCTCTCGATTCTGATTTTCATGCTGCATCCTGCAGCAACCAGGTGCACAACCAGGAGAATTTCAGCTCACTTCAGAGCACTAGACTTGGTATTTGGAAACTCTGTTTTGCCAGTCTGGGCAGCCTATCACTGAAGGAAAAGAAAAAAAGAAGCAAGGCCAATATCTGTCCAGTCCAGGCAGCTGCCATGACATTGCTCCCTCAGCAGTGAGGTGGCAGGGTCAGGGCTCCCTGTGCCCCACATACTGGCCACAGGACTTGGTGAGAACAAAGGCTCACCTGTACTCATCATTTCTGAAAAGGGCTCTTCCCAAATCCCCTCCTTTGGGAATCCCAGAACATCAGACATATTCACCTGCCTAAGTTCACAGTGTGACCCACTTCCCTTTATTAAGGAACTGCTTAAAAAAGCACAGGCAGTTCTAAATTAAGATGAGAAATCTCAATGCAGTATAAATTATAAACAGAGACAGAGGGATAACGGGTGGGGAGGCCTGGGATAGACTGCATGCTCTTGGCAGGCTTTAGTAGATTTGGTAAAAAACAGAAAATATGTGTAGTGAAGAAGGTGACGTGTATCATCTTCCTGGCTGCTGGTGTGCTGTGAAGTGACCCACAATCCACTCCACTGAGCTCAGAGAGCTGCCACAAGAGAACTAAACAGAGGATCTGGGCCTAATTTACCCAAGAAAACAATAACTTTAGGAAAAACAGTCTTACTGATTCTTACATTAAATATATTTGTTTCCATAGCAGCAGGTGAATAATGTCAGAGCAGGACCCAACCAGAGCAAGTACACTACTGTGGCTTTAATTGAGGAATAATTAATTTGCAACTAGCATCTTCTCAGGTTGCTCATTATATGGCATTTGTATGTAATCACTCACATACACACAGCACATCCTGGGACATATTAAGCATTTCATTTCCTTGTATTTAAAAAGGAGCTTCTTGCTGTTAAATTGCTCACAGCCCTTCCAGAATCCACCAGTATTTACATAACTCTTGCCAATATTTATATTAACAGCAGAGGTGCTAACAGATCAGTAAGATGATTTTCCCTCAGGTCTGCACAGGAATCTTCTGGATATTCCCAAAAGAACCTAGGAGATAATCCACAATATTTAACAAAAATGTGGATTCATTGTCAAACAAGTTCCTTTTGTGCCAATCCTGCGGCTTCTTGGGTTATGATTGTTATGGTGGCTGTGTTTTCTCTCTCATACACCAGGGTGTGCTCACACATGAACACACAGAAACAGAACACCCAGGCATTGTTAATAACTACTTTTAGGGCTATAATTAGTCCAGATTGTGCCAGCTCNAGTTCCTTTTGTGCCAATCCTGCGGCTTCTTGGGTTATGATTGTTATGGTGGCTGTGTTTTCTCTCTCATACACCAGGGTGTGCTCACACATGAACACACAGAAACAGAACACCCAGGCATTGTTAGGACATAACTACTTTTAGGGCTATGGATAGTCCAGATTGTGCCAGCTCAATAAAGCTCCTAAAGCAAAAAGTCTTAAAGGCTTTTTCTCTTCTTTCCAGCCTGCAGCTTGCCTAGATGAAGGCTTTAGGTGCCCTGCCACCAAGGGGTTACCACATTCCTCCATGGGCAAATGCAAAATCCATCAGGCATCCTGCCTGCATGGCAGCTGGCAGACCTGGGGCTCTTCTTACAGAGGACACTGCACAAAGCCACCAGTTGCTCCATCCTGCAACTTCTTTGTAGTTGCCAAAAGTGTGAGAAAGGTGAGAAAGCCCTGAAAGACAGGCAGAAGGGACACTCAGTGTGTGCTGTCTCCATCAGACACAGGTTCAATACAGCCCAGATATCTTCACCCAGCACTTCTCTGTTTAAGGAGTGTCTTCCTTGGGACCCAAGGACATGACCAACCATCTTGCCCAGGGTGTAACTCTCAGAATCCCTTTGGGTTTTTGCCAGGAGAGAGTCACAAGAACACAAACAGACGAGTAATGGGTACCAAAGCAAGTCTGCATCTCAAGCTACACCCAGGCTAATCTGCAGTGAGAATTACACATATTGGCTAAAACTGAACAAGCAATAAACATATGACTATTGGATTCAGAAAACATAAGGGCAATCATAAAAGTCATACAAGTTGCTGAATGTTTGTCAAGGACCCGCTGCACTGACAGTGTAATTATGCCAATTTGAGAACCAGGGGAATGTTTTTAAGAATATCTGTCACACTAATGGATGCAGAGATTCTGAATATTGCATTTTTATGACTTCCAAATCACTGTTCAGCAGCAATTGTTCTTTCATCAGATGGGTAAAATTTGCACTTCTATATGTTTTCTTCAGGATTCATTGTTTTAAAGAAAAACCTAAACAGGCATGCTATTAACCTGTACTGACTTAAATTACTGAAGAAAAATGTCAGATGCTGTGATTATGGATGCAGCATAAGAGTTTATTGTATTACACTTACTAATTACAATTTTTTCTTACTGCTAGAAGAACAGAAGTTTCTTGGAATTTGAGTTATTAACAAAGGTTGCTGCCAAAATTCGTCCATTAATTATTTGGTTTCTGAGCAGCATTTTGTATATCAGAAAAGGAAAAAATGAAGACTGGAATTCAGAAAGGATTTGTAACTGTTTTACATTCTTTCCTCTAGCTTTACAAAGGCTAGATACTTCAGTGGCTCTATACATACTCACAAAGATACAGAGATTAATACATTAAATCAGTGTGCTGGAGGACACGTGGTTAAGCAAATCACTGGAAAGATGACCTTCTTCACCTGGCTGTTGTGGCCAACCATTTTCAGGTTCAATATAGTTCTCAGCAGGTGGCACATAAGATATGACCATTTTGTATCTTCATCCATTTTTAAAAGCCAAACAATCATATAAAGGTATCCAGTCAAAGGTAAGTGCTGAAAATGGAGCAGGTTTGATATCATAATACTTTTCAATATCTAAAAACACAAAGTGTCACATACCAATTTCACTATTTTTTTCCCTTTTACACCTTTTCCATTTTCAAAATCCCTAACCCATTTACAGTCCTAATAACATGCTTTGTTGTCATCTTACAATCTCTAATTATGTCTACCCACCAGATTCACCTTCTCATCTGTCCTTGTGAGCAGCATGCTTGGTATTTCTGAGGAACAGACTTGTTTCCTGACAGGAAATATGTTTCATATTAAAAACTTCCAGTTTGGTTGTCTTGATTGAATGTCTCCAAATATACTTCTGGTTTTCTTTCTCTCTTTTTTCTTGTTTCTCTTACAATTTGCCCTTTATATGAGCAACAATCTCACCCACAGCAGCTTCACTATTTACTTTGAAATGTATGTAGTCCCTCTAGTCATCCCTTCAAAAATGTTGGCTGCCTTCACTTTATTTCCTCTCCTGTGCTTAAGAGGAAATACCATGCATGATTTGTACTTTTGATGCCTCCTCCTGCAGAAAGCTACCTGAAAATTCCAGCTTGCAAACAGGCTGATGGGACTGTGAGTGTGTTTGTGAACACACAGATTACTGCAGTGAAATCCTCAGTCATGGGTCTGAACAGAGAGCTGCTTTGTCTACCTACCAGGGTGCTGCTCTTAGCATGTCTGTGCTAGTGGTCTTCTTATTCCCAGCCTTGTCTTTCCACTCTTGCTGCTGGCATCCTCCTGCCAGTTGAGGAATCTCTTTGCCAACTGCTTTTGGTCTTCATTGAAAATGAAAGACAACGCCAACATTCAGTGGATGTATTTTACTTCTGGGAAAAAACTAAGCAATGCGAACTCTCTAAGCAGGTTAAGCAGTCTCAGGACCTAAGACAAAAGCATGCAAAGTGTCCAATCTAACTTGCACATGGCCTTAAACAACCCATGTCTTCCAGCCCTTTGTTCATAGAAATTTCCCATGTAGCAATTTTGGGGCAGGGAAAAGCTGTCCAATATTTTGTATACATAGAAGCTGTGAAGCTCTCTGTTCAGACAGAAACATTTGAGGAACAAGTGACCCTTGTAACAGGATATGTGTGATCCCAAAAGGCAGTGCATCTACTTAACCAGATGACATTGCAGTCCTGCATATATTATCATAAAGATTGGTACAGGAAGGGATTTAACTGAGAATACAAGTTATCCTGCAGAACAAAGGTGAGCTGAAGGTAATGGCACTTGAGCTATTGCTCCAGCATTCTAATGACAGGACATCAAAGTGAACCCTGGAGTCTGATGAACACAGGAGAAGCCTGGACTGGATTTGATGTTCAGCTGCTGCACTTCATACATTGGGCATGCTAAATTTGTTGCTGAAACAAGACAGCAGAGACACAGAAGAACAGTTTTAGCCACTTATGTTAGAGATAAATTTCTCTTCTCTGAAGCCTTAAGTGCCTTAATTCTACACATTAGATAGTGCTGAATAAACAAGGTTTGTACTGTTATAATAAATCCCAAATAATTACAAATATTAGAGGGCATTTCTGTAAAAGTTTAACCACTGTTTGTAGCTGTATTCTGAGCCATTCTAGTGTTCTTGTCTTGGTGAGAGGAGAAAAACCAAATATCTCAAAAAAATGAAATGGTTGTTGTGATCACCCCTAGGGGAGTGGATAAGGACAATTCTGCCTCCATCTGTTTCACTTTGAGCAAAGGGAGAAGAAAAGGTTTCCCTTTCCACCTTGGGTTTGCTACATGATGTCAGCATCCTCAGAAATGTCTGGTACTTGCCCTCTGCTACAGCAAGCTCAGGTTGAGAAGTAACACAGCAGAGTGTGGGTAACTTCAATGCAGTTGCTTTTATATATATTGGCAGTTGAAGTTAACATGGCTACACATAGATGCTTCCTGCAGCTCTTCATTTGATACCTTCAGACTCCGAAACGTGTTCTGATGAGATTTTCAAATATAGATTGAAGAGATGTCTTTAACTTGCTGAAACAGCCCAAGCTGGGAGTGGGTAGAGCACATGCCTTCTGCAAATTGGGCATTTACAAGGTATTTCAGTTTGGAGTACTGAAAATCAGTAGCTGCATGTGAACATCTTGACCACTCTCCTTTCCTGTTAAAACTAAGGTGTCCATTTTATAGAGGTTTGCTTTTATCTTATGTGGCAGAATAAAAACAGCCCATTACCAGATTAATTCCCCAGGGATAGTTTAGGCAAAAAATGCAAGTATGTTCATTGTGATTGCTGTCTCTATATGCATTGTAAATGGACAAAAAAGGAAAGTTTCTCCTTTAGCTTATAAAGAGTCTTACCACATGTCAAAAATAAAAGAAGTTTTGATGTTAGGTCTCAGTGCTGCACTGACAAATGTGAATGTCGGTTCCATGGTGACGGGATAGATTAAAAAGTACAGAGCAAAAGACCCTTTACAGATTGTACTCATTTCATTCATTTATCTATCCAGCGCTCAGAACAAAGAGAAAACAAAACCATTCTTGTTCCACTAATAAAGCACATCACTGATTTTCCCTAATGCTGGTCAGAGATCATGCTAATCAGGAGGTCTTGCTATTCCTATTATCTTTTTACTTATATGAAAAGAACATTTTCTTCAGCAAGGTGAACTTCCTAAAAGCTATTTCTTTACTCAGCCATAACAATTCTCAAATTAATTAATTAATTGCTTTAGAGTGGGGGAAAATATATAATTCTAAGAAATTTGCAACTTCCTCAGTTGCTTTGGTAATCTCAGATGCCTTGTCACCCTCAGCAACATATGTAGACTCTGATTCATGTGAGTTCATGAGAGCCATGTGGTCCCACAGGAATCAAAAGCAGGGATGAACTAGCCAGCAGACATGCCTTATGACATTTAGTTTCTGGGAACTCAAAAAAACCTCCCACCCATATCTTGGTTCAGTAGCAACGTGATTTAAACTGTGCCTATTTAACACAGATGAAATCATGCTCACAAGAACTTTTTAGCTATTTTCCAATTGTATTTTTTAATGAGAAATTACTGGTTATGTGGACTCAGACTGCAGGCATAACCATGCTGTTTCTGTTTAAAGATAAAAAGAAAGCACACACATTTCTATTCCTGGTGAGTTCATTGCTCCTTGGGCTTCCTTGTACAGGAAACAGATGTAAACCAAGACATTCCAGCTATCACAGAAGCATGACAGGCTGCCTTTCTTAGATCTCCTCTTTTGGAATACTTAAATTTTCAGATTCTCTCTAGAAAGCCCAAATGTGGGGAGAAGGGTGAGAATGGGGT
>VZRX01003536.1:0-12516 GCA_013398075.1 Notiomystis cincta
AGGGCCAGCAGCTGGATTTGGATCCTTGCAGTTGAGGATATGCTGTGTTTCTGCCTGCATGGGGTATATATTCTGCAGGATAATAGGTATAATCCCCTTTTGTGCCCCAAACAGATGTGAAGCCATCCAATATGCTGGTGAACACCCGGGGCCAGGTGAAGCTCTGCGACTTCGGGGTCAGCACCCAGGTAATTTCCCCCCTTTTTTGCAAGTGGAATTCTCCCTTTTCCAATTCCAAACCTCTCCCCATCCCCTTCCTGCTGCCCAAATCCCCTGGCAGCCCCACAGCAAACCCCTCTCTGCTGGGACAGCCCCATTCATTTTTAATCTCCGGGCGACTTTCCCTCCATCTGAAGATGATTGTTCATTGTTTAATGACAGTAAAAACTGCTGATATTGTAATTACTACTTACGAATGGCAAACTTCATTGATATGCAGCTTTGATCTGGGAGCGTTGGGGCCAGACAAAAGGGAGGGCAGAGCAAGAGACGTGTCTGGGGAGCCCAACTGGCCCACAATAAAAATTAATATTGGGAGCAACAATAGTGGTGGGCCTCGACAATGCGCAGCACAAATTTTAATTAATTTCCATTTTGGGCCTCCCTGGAGGACTTCTCTGCTAGTGACCCATGAGCTCGCCGTGCTGTTGATTTGAATTTCAGCACCTTTTCCTCTCAGCCAAACACGAGGCCCAGGGAGAAGGTCAGCCTGGTATTATGGGCTGGCAGGGGCTGTTGTCCCTCCAGCGTATTTGGGGATGAATTGGGGCTTTATTCACATCTCGAGGCAGCTGACTGAGAAATGAGTGTGCTCAGTCCCACTTCCTTCCAATTGACTTTTTATCTCAGACTGGTTTAGGGTAGTAAAGCGAGAAGCATCCTGTTTAACACAATTGTTTAAGGTTATCTGCCATAAACTGTAATGCAGTGCTTGTTTAAATTGGAATCCTCATTCCCAACCCGGGCGAGATTTAATCATTTTTAACGCCTTGGCAGATAAAATTCCTTCCCTTCTTTACATAATTTTTAGTTGATTTATAGGGAATGATGATTGTAGGTTAAATGAGGAATAATTGCCCATTTTATTTCCACATTATCTTTATATTGTTCTAACAGACTGTTTTGTCTCATAGCTGGTGAATTCCATAGCCAAGACGTATGTTGGAACAAATGCTTACATGGCGGTAAGTGGATTTATGCAGGAATAACATTTAAATGGAATTATTTGTCCTCACCCCCCGGCCTGCCTAGCACAGGATATATCCCAAATCAATCCTAAAACCTCCATCTCTTCCCATCTTCGTTCTGTGGGATGACTCCACTTCTTGCTGAGAGGGAAGAGTGATTTTGGTTTATTTTTTTAAATGTGTTTTTAGTTGTTTTTACTGCCCTGGGACAAGTGGGAACAAAGAGAGCCAGTTGGACCTTCAAAAAATCAGCTTTTCACTCAGAACGCGTGGTTCTTTGCAGATCAGTGACAGCCCCAAACCATCCACATTTTGGGAGTGCTGGAGTTCAGGGAAGCATTTAAACCTTGCAGGGGCTGCTGGGCATTCCTAAAGACCCCTGGGGGTGATTCCTGTGGAAATCCCAAGCTAAAAACATTGGGATTAATCACATCAGAGCATGAAAGTGCAAGATTTTTAGTGTCATCAGCACTTCCACTTTCCTGTACCAGTTCTGGTCAGGCTCTGTTGACGTGAGGCCACTTCTGTCCTATTTCTCTATTTCTGTTCACTAAAGCCCTTAAATTCCCATATTTTTATAAAGATAATTTTTAGCACATCACTAAGGATGCATCATTTGGGGCAAGGGTTGGCTCTGGAGCTGCCAAGTGCTGCTCTGAGACCAACCCAGTGCCAAGAGCCAGCCTGGGAGGGAGCTGCACAAACCAGAGTGGATTTTCCAGCAGATCCATTGGATCCTCTGCAGTTCCCCATTCCAGAAGTGAAAACTCCAATTTAAGGCACTTCAGGAACCCCTCTCCTTGTCAGCCACTGAAATTCTTGGAGCAAACTGCTCCTGCTGTTAACAATGAGAACAGAACGGCTCTGCTGGCTTAAAATAAAAATATCAACAGCACCCAGCACTCGAGGTTGGTTTTCAACCCTCAGGAAAGGGGAGAGAGAAATCCATGACCTTTCATTGCTTGCAGGTGTTTTTTTCCTGACTTTTCTTGTCAGAAGAGAGCAGTGCCAGGTGCCCATTTCTTTGCTGAGTGCTTTCTCACTCCACCTGTGCTCATTGTGTGGCTTCTGAAAGGCTCCTGTCACCATCCTAGAAATTCTTGGGCTGTCCTGTGTCATCAGAATACTCTGCAGAAAAATGTTTTTTTTTTTATTTAAAATATAGATTTAAAAAAATAACTGAAATGCAGAGATCCAGGCAAAGAAACAGCTCTAAATTAATCAACTTTTCCAGCTCAGCTGGTACTTCAAACTGGTCTTAAGCAGGGCTGAGAATTAAATTGTATTATGCTTTTAGTGCCCAAACCAAGATTACAGTTCTCTTTCCCAGGTGTACATTAAATAAATTGCTTTTTTTTTGCCTTCTTGTTGCTGGATGAATGTGATGCCTCCATCTCTTGATGAGTGGAACAGAAGTTTGAGCTCAGATGTTGCTGATTTTCTGTGTTAAAAATCATTTTGCTTCTCCATTGAGTCATTTGTTGTCATCAAATTTCCAGGCAAGTTCCTCAAAAAGTAATGAAGGTCTTTGGTTCACCCACTTGGCAGACTGGCAGTGAATTCCAAACTGTTAAAAAAAATTGAGGTTTTCTTTGAAAAGAACCAAAACAAATCAAAAAGCTTTTTGATTGAGAAATTACAATTTCCAACCAAACTGCATTTTCTGTAGAATCATTTCCTCAGCACTTCATAGAGGAAAAAAATGGATTAAAAAAAAAGAAACAGTTGTAGAAATTTTAAAGAGAAAATACTTTGGGCTGTGTATTTAAAGCCATCCATGTTTTCCCCCTCTATGCATCTGTTATTCTTATTTTCCTCTTCTTTCCCACACTTTTAAATTCATGTGAATACATTTTAAAAAAAAAAATATTTTACTTGCCCTTCTCTTTTGTGATAATTCCTCATCAGAAGTTGCTGTTTAGAGCTTGAACTTCAATAATAAACAATTTAATGTCTCTCAGTGGGAATTATAAATCTCATTTGGTGGCTCAGGAAGGGTCTAAAAAATCCAGTGGGTGTTACCACCTTGTTTGGCCCAGGTCAGCACATCCCATATTTTAAAATGTTTTAAAAAAATTTTAAATGTTTTAAAATTATTTTTGGCTGCACATTTCTACCTTTGTGAGGATATTTGTCAGTACAAAAAGGAAAAAAAAAAAACCACCATCTCACAATGCTGTTGCAAACATTCCTGAGATATGCTGATCTAGCTGAATTATAGTGAATTAAAATTTAAAAAATAAATAAAAAATGAGATTTTTGGGCCACTGACAGGTGAGGTTTGGGGGAAGAGCTTGGAGTTGTGGGTGTCCTTTGGCTCGTGGTGGTTTGGGAAGGTGGATTTTAGGGGAGCTGTGGTTTTTATTTAACACTCACGCTGTGATAAAAGCTCCTGACCTGGGAGTAAACATCCAACCCCACGGTGGACCAGCACTAATTTGGGAGTTTGTTTTCTAACAAAGGTCCCTGGATTATTAAAGACTGGAAATCCTTTGTAGGTGGCTGGGCCAGACAGGTGCATTAACAGCACAGTGGGGAGGGGAGTCTCAGGGAGCCTTTTATTGTTGCATTTCATGCTGTACTTGACCTTGGAAATGCTTAAATTGTAGCTTTCAAGTAAAAACCAGCAGATCTGTTTTACAGCACTCCATCTCATGAGGCATTAAACCTGCTGTTAACAGTTTGGAGCAGGGTTGGGTTTTTTGTTTGGTTGGTGGGTTTTTTTTACCTTACAGGTCAAAAAAAAACCCCACCTAAATTAAGAAGTGTATAAAATAGAATTGCCCCCGTGTGGTGATTCTTTTGGCTCCAGTAACTTTGATTTTTAAACTGTAGTTACTCCCCAGGCCCTGGACTCTGCACAGGGAATTTCTTCCTTGCTTTGGAGCCTGGGATTGGGGAGGGAAGTGGAAATAAGGGATTCTCTCAGCTCAACCTTGTGCTTCACCCTTGTGCACGAGCCCTTGGCTTTTTCCTTGGGTTAAAGAGCCCAAACACAAATCCAAGGCCAACCTTGCAGTTGGACACAGATTCCCTGAGGACAGGATTTGCTCTCAGCCAGGGAAGCTTTTAAACATCTTGGTGGCTTTTTGGTGTCCCCAGTTTCCTGAGGGGCGGCTTCAGGATCAGGGACAGACCCAGGGAACAGCTGGAGCTGGGCCAGGGGAGCTTCAGGTTGGATTTGGGGCCAAAATTCTTCCCCCATGGAATGGGCATAGCCCCAGGAGCTCTGGGAGCGTTCAGACAGTGCTCCCAGGACGGGGTGGGATTTTGGGATATCTGTACAAGACCAAGAGCTGGATTTGATCCCAGAGCTCCCTCCCAGGTGGGACTGCTCTGTGATCAGTGATTTCCTCCCCACTCCCTGCCCTGGAGCAGCTGCTGAGCAGTCTGGCTCAGGGCGTGTTTCTGTGCCTCTCCCGGCAGCCGGAGCGCATTTCGGGGGAGCAGTACGGCATTCACTCCGACGTCTGGAGCCTGGGGATTTCCTTCATGGAGGTAAGCACCCAGCTCTCCTCACACTCCACCTGACCCTCAGCATCAAGGGAGCATCTAAACACCTTAATTCAGCCTTTGTTTATTCCATAAATTCCCTTTATTACCCTCGTGCTGTCTACCCGTTGCTGGTTTTGGCTCTATTTAGAATGGGTTCCTTCATCTGAGGTCTTAAAACTCCAAATTTGAGTAGGAAATAAACCCCAGAGGTTTCTGATCCCCTGAGCAGCTCAGGGGCTGAAAATGATGCTGGGTTTGGGCTGCATCTCTCCAGGCCAGGCCATGGTGGGTGATGGTTGGGGTTAGAACAGTGGATTCGAGGTCGGAGCTGCTTCGTGGCCATGCAAAATCTTGGCAGAAATATTTTGCACCATGGCTGGAGCCTCTCCTCTGTGTGATTAAATGAAGTGGTTGGACTGAAGGGTGCACAGGGGCTTTTAGGAAAGATTCCTCACCCAGCAGAGTTGGCAACAGGAGAAAATCTATGGAAATGAAGCCGTTCAGAGGGAATGTGGCTGGAAATTGTGTGGTTTGGGGCTTGGAAATGGATGATTTTTAAGATTTCCCCCAATCCAAACCAGTCTGGGATTCTCAGTGCAGCCATCCAGGAGCAGAAGCCACAGTTGCTGCAGGTTTTGGGCAGAACAAGGTCAGTTTTATTCAGGAAGAAAGAGTTTATTTTCAATTTTAAGTCTCATAAGGTATTTTAAAAACACAAATTGTTGTAAAAGCAGATGATTGTTGATAGGAAAGTTAACCCAGAGAGGTGAAGCTGAGGAGAAAGGTTTGTGCTGGGGTCATGTCTTGGCCAGGAAAATGAGATCTGGTGAGATGAGGGCTGGGAGGAGGGACCAGGGCCCTGGGCTGGTGGGGGCAGAGGGATGTGGTCACACAGCTCCTCCCCACTGCCCAGGGCTGCCCACAAACCAGAGCAGCAGCTCCAGGGACAGCTCCCAGGGCAGTTCCCAGACCAAGGACAGTCCCAGGAAGGAAATCCTCCTCATTTCATCCCCTAGGAACCTTCACTCAAACTAGAGATGACTTGCACCATCTCTGCTGCCATGGCCTGACAAAGGCAAGATGTGATGAACCAGAAAATATCAGTGCTCTTCCCTCTTCTTCCCTTTTCTTCCCTCTTCTTCCCTCTTTTCTCCTTTCTCCTCTTTTTTTCTCTCCTCTCTTTTCTCTTCTCTTTTTTCTGTTTTCTCCTCCTTCTCCTCCTCCTCCTCCTTCTTTTTTTCCCCTTTTCCCCTTTCCCAATCAAGATGAACCTGGATGTACCTTCAGGTGAAGTGCAGCCAGCATTTTTAGCAGAAGACGAGGCAGAAGTTCAGCAGTCTCAGTGCTGCCTCTGCACCTTGGCAGATTTCATGCTTTTTACCCTCAAAAAGAATCACTTTACCATTTCCATGCAATAAATTCCTTGCCAAAGCCCTTTTAACCAAAATGCAGGTGGGGAATGCTGAACCACTGCCTCCAGATGTGAAACCAGAGTGAGTGAGGCAGGGGTGACACACCTGGATGTGGCCCAGGGGAGGGAGGGCCCTTCCTTTGTTTTGCTGCACTTTAGGGTGGTTTGGGGTGCTGGAGAGCCCTCACTCAGGGTTTTGGGGGACACAGACCATCTCTGTAATAACTCCAGCCAAGAAAGGGCTCAGGTTGCATTCCAGGAGGACTTTGTGGTGTTCTTGGTGACAGAAAGAGTGCTATAAATACAGGATATAAATTTATTTATTCATAAAACAAGCATTTCCCAGTTCTGTTCTTGGTGATAGAAAGAGTGTTGTAAATACAGATATAAATTTATTTATTTGTAAATAAAGCATTTCCTGGTTCCTTTGCTGAATTCAGAGCTGTGCCCAGCAGTTCAGGGATCCACCCCACAGACCAAGATCCCTGGAGGTTATTTTAGTGTTTTTAGGGGACAGCTTGGCTGCTCATCCATTCCAGGGCCCAAGTTTATTAGGAAAACTCCTTCCATTTGCATTTCCTCCTCTGCTTTTACACCTTCCCAACTTCCTCCCTCCCTCTTTCTCTCTCTCTTTCCACGGATTCCTCCTGAACCAGATGTGCAGGAACCAATTTGGGTCTGTGTGCTTGGTTAATTGGTTTGTCAGCTGCTCCCCCGAGACCTCTCCCCACCACGAGCGGGGGCTTTGTTGAAGTGCTCCCAGTGATGTGTTAAATGATGAAAGCCAGGCCAGTGCCTCAGAAAAAAGCCTCCAAAAAGGTGAAGAAGGTGCTGCAGGAGCCACACAAAGGTCACTGTCATTAAAGTAACACCCCCTGGACGTGGGGATGGCAGTGGGGACGCTCTCCCCCAGCTGCAGGTGTGGAGAAGGGGAGCTGCTGCTTGCTGAGGGATTTTAGGGCTTTTCAAAGCAGTGAGGCCGTGCTGCAGCCCCACAGCTGGGTGTTGGCAGAGAGGAACCGTGGTCATTTTGGGAATGTCTCATGGAATGGAGCCCCAACCTTGGTGTTGGCATGGTGGCACCATGGTCATTCCTGGGAATGTCTCATGGGATGGAGCCCCAGCCTTGGTGTTTGCAGAGAGGAACCATGGTCATTTTGGGAATGTCCCATGGGATGGAGCCCAACCTTGGTGTTGGCAGAGAGGAACCGTGGTCATTTCGGGAATGTCTCATGGGATGGAGCCCCACAGCTTGGTGTGGGCAGAGAGGAACTGTGGTCATTCCTGGGAATGTCCCATGGGATGGAGCCCAACCTTGGTGTTGGCACAGTGGCACCATGGTCATTTTGGGAATGTCCCATTGGATGGAGCCCCCAGCTTGGTGTTGACATGGTGGCACCATGGTCATTCCTGGGAATGTGGTGGGATGGAGCCACAGCTTGGTGTTGGCAGAGAGGAACCGTGGTCATTTCGGGAATGTCTCATGGGATGGAGCCCCNNGTGGGATGGAGCCCAACCTTGGTGTTGGCAGAGAGGAACCGTGGTCATTTTGGGAATGTCTGGTGGGATGGAGCCCCCAGCTTGGTGTTGGCACAGTGGCACCATGGTCATTTTGGGGATCTCTCATGGGATGGAGCCCAATCTTGCTGTTGACACAGCAGCACCATGGTCATTCCTGGGAATGTCTGATGGGATGGAGCCCAACCTTGGTGTAGGCAGAGAGGAACCATGGTCATTTTGGGAATGTCTGGTGGGATGGAGCCCCAACCTTAGTGTTGGCAGAGAGGAACCGTGGTCATTTCGGGAATGTCCTATGGGATGGGGCCCCAACCTTGGTGTTGGCAGAGAGGAACTGTGGTCATTTTGGGGATCTCTCATGGGATGGACCCAGCGAGGGCTGAGGATATAAAATTGTCAGGAAATCTCAGTTTTTTAGTGCTGATGAGAGGTGGAAGTGGTGCTGGGGAGGTTCAGGGAAGTGCCCCAGGAAAGTTGCTCAGAGTGAGTGGAAAGGCTGCCTAAGCTTTGAGAAGTGGGTGGTGCTCAGGTTCCCTTTGAGGCAAGAGGGGTCTGAGGGTGCTCAGTCTTCTATTCAGAAATAGAAAAAAATTAAAAGTAGATAAAAATATATTAAAATAAAAATTTTAAAACTAAAATGTAAAATAAAAAATTGCAAAAGTAAATTAAAATAAAAAGTTTAAAGTAAATAAAAATTGCAAAAGTAAATTAAAATATAGTATAATAAAATTTAAAGTAAATTAAAATATAAAATAAAAGTTTAAAAATGAAATATGATAAAATTAAAAAAATTAAAGTAAATAAAATATAAAATAAAAATTGGGAAAGTAAATTAAAATATAATAAAAAAATTTAAATTAAAATAAAATAAGACATGCAGCTATATCATCATTATTATAATATTTTCATTATTATTAGCATTATTATTAGCATTATTATAATAGTGTTTGGTATTTCAGTTTTTTGAGTTTGCCTTTCTTCCTTCAGGTATTTTCTGAAGGGAAAGGAAAGGAAAAACCATTCCCAGGTGCTCCATCACAAACACTTGGTGTTTCCACCAGGTTTCCCATGTTTTATTTGAGTGCTCTCGGGCTGACAGAGCGAGCTGGATTTAAACCAGTGCTCCCAGCACCCTGTCAGCATTTCCAGTTAGAAAAGCTGTCCTTCAATGCTCTCGGGCACAAAACACATCCAGGCTGCCCGGGCTGGGAGCTCTGCCACCCATTCCCCATCTCCAGGGGCTCTGTCCTGCTCTGGAGGAGAAATTAAATTGCCCAATATTTCTTGTTACTCCCTGATACGACTCCAATCCTGCCTTTTCCCTGGCTCTCATCCACAGGGGAACTCTAAAACATCCAAGGGAGGATGAAATAAATCTGGTTGGGCTTTAAAGGCAGCATTGGGGCTGGGCTGGGTGGGTTTGGAGCAGCCTGGGGTACTGGAAGGTTCCAGGTGTGCTGCTTTGGTGCTGGCAGAGGTGGGGCTGGATGCTCTTCAAGGTTTGGCAGTGTTAAGGATTCTGGGATTAGGGGGAATTCAGGGAGAATCTGGAGCCCAAATCGTGGTGGTACAGCCTGATTTTTGTGGTGGTCTGGGAGAAACAGCCTGGAGTTGTACCAGTGATGGCAAAGTAAGGAAAACAAGGATATAAAAAGTGCCCATGAGGAATGAACTTCAAGGTCCCTCCCAAGCCACCTCATCCTGGGATTCTGGGACAGCTCTGCCAGGGTTCATTTTATCTCCAGACTGAGTTGGTGTTTAAATACAGGCAGTGAAAGCAGTTTGCTGGTGCCCAAAAACCAGGTACATTTTGGAAGCAGAAGCTCACTTCCTCCTTCTGTATCACATCCTGTTCTCCACTTCTCTCTGTGTTCCTCTGAAAATTAAATTTCCTTACAGAGATTGTCCCTGTTGTCTCCCCCAGAGAAAAGGAGTTTGTGCATCAGCTTTAAGATTCGTTTCATGTTTGTTCTTAGAGTGAGAATTTTAAGTGCTTGATGGCCAGAGTTCCCAGGAGCTGTGTGTTTGTGAGAGCTTTCAAGGGTTTTTAGCAATCCCTTAAGAAGTCCTCAGGCATTTCCAGGGGTTGTGTGCACTCCCACACAGGAAAAGCAGGAATTACCCCACAAAGGTGCCTTCCCTCCTTACTTCAGGCACATCTGAGCACCATCAGGGTGATGGAGCTCAGACTCTTCATCCCACTGGGGCTGGGGGGAGAAGGGGGAGCTGGAGGAGAGGAAGATGCTCCAAGAGGATGCTCCAAGGAGAGCAGCCCTGCTTGGAGATGGTTCTCTAAGAGCGCTTCAGTCTGGAGGACGTTCAGCTGCATCAAACCGGGGTCAAGGCTCTGCTGGAGGAGGGGAGGTCTCGGATCTCCCTCCGAGGAGTCTGAAATGCGGCATCAGATCAGGATTGTGAGCTGATCTTGGGGGGCCCTGTGGGGTTTCACCGGGCTGGGGGTGCTGAGGGGGCTCTTGGGTCACAGCCCAATCTAAGCCAGGTTCCAGGTGAGCTGCTTTGGTGCTGGCAGAGGTGGGGCTGGATGCTCTTCAAGGTCTTTGGCAGCGTTAAGGATTCTGGGATTAGGGGATTGGAGGGAGAATCTGGAACCCAAATCGTGGTGTGGGATTAGGGGGGGTAAAGGGAGAATCTGGAACCCAAATCGTGGTGTGGGATTAGGGGGGGTAAAGGGAGAATCTGGAACCCAAATCGTGGTGTGGGATTAGGGGGGGTAAAGGGAGAATCTGGAACCCAAATCGTGGTGTGGGATTAGGGGGGGTAAAGGGAGAATCTGGAACCCAAATCATGGTGGTACAGCCTGATTTTTTTGGTGGTCTGGGAGAAGCAGCCTGGAGTTGTAGCAGTGCAGGCAAAGCAACACTTTTCCTGTAGGATTAAGGAAAACAAGGATATAAAAAGTGCTTTTTGTTGTTGTTGTTACCACAGTGAGCCTCACCTTGCTGCTGCCAGCTTCCAGGGCCTGCAGTGCTGTGGTGTTTGTGTCTTGGTGACAGCTCCTCGTGCTCAGCCAGGCAGAAGAGCTGCCACGTGCAGAACCCGCTCAGCAACCCGAATCCTTCTTATTGAGGAATATTTATGGAGTTCCGGCCATTCCGAGCGGAATGATGCACTTCAGAAACTCCTTCTCCGGGAAAAAGCTGGCCTGGATTTTTATTATTCCTTTCCCTGGAGCTATTTTTGGGTGATCTACCCCAACAGCACCCGCTCCCTCCTCTTCCTCTCCCACCCTCCATCACCCACGGGGATGGGGACGGTGTCCAGCCACACCAGGAGCCTCATGCCGGTGGGATTGGGAGTGGAGGGAGCAGTGCCCGAGGGTTGGGTCATGAATTAATAATTGCTCTGTGGTGGGGGAGGCCCCTCACAAGAGCTGGAGCCGGGGAAGTTGCCTTGCAGAGCGCTATCAATCACTCAGTGACCAGAACTTCCAGTAATTAGTGTATTTTATGGGCCTCTGCTTCAGTGACTCGGAAGCACATATGCTCCACTCCCAGCTAAACTTAGCCAGAGTAATATTCCAGGATGATTTATCCGCCTGCTGCGCTGGGATGTAACCCTATATTAGGTGAAGATTGTGAACTAAGCTGCAATAAAGTGGAAGTTTAGGTACAGTTTGCACGGGGTGAGACCTCGATGGATCATTGTAGCTCGGCAATTGCTCCTGGGCTGCTGTGGGCAGGGAGATAAATAATCCAGTTCTGCACCTGGGCAGAGGGGTGAGGGGACAGCAAAGGTGTGGCATCAGCTGTGGGTGTTTGGGGTGTGTCCTTTATAGGGGGCTTATGGGGCTGTTTAGTGTGTGTGACAGAATGTGGGATAGGTATTTGTAGTTCTAGGTAGAAGTGAGGGTGGTGGCACAGAAGCCGCCCCTGGGTCCCTGGAATGTCCAAGGCTGGGCTGGACAGGGCTTGGAGCAGCCTGGGACAGGGGAAGGTGTCCCTGCCTGTGGCAGGGTGGATTAGAGGAGCTCTCAAAGGTCCTGTCCCACCCAAACCATTCCAAGGTTCTGTTGCTCCCTGTGGCATTTCCCATTGCTGCTCTGTGGAATACAGTTCTTTCTACTTCAAAACAGCTAAAAATTTAGGGAGTTTCCCTGCCTTTTCCCATGGTTTACCTGCCTGTCCTGGCAGATGAGCCTCCCTCCAGCAGAGATGGAGAACAGCACAGCCAAATTTAACCCAGCTCCCCCTTTCCATACCAAATTTAAACCCAGCAGAGAACCTGGCAGGAAGGAAGCCTCTCTGCTGGAGCAGGGGATCAGATTAACCCTGCTGGTGGAGCATTTGTGGAGATTTTCCACCTGACAATTTCCCTGCAAAGCCCCCAGCCCACCTTTGTCCCTGGGGAAAAGGCATCACCTTTGAAGATGCAGCAGGAAAAACCTGCTGATACCCAGGATTTGTGGCCAGGCAGAAACGTGCAATTTAACCCTGATTGTCTGCAGCCTCTAGCTGGCTGTGCCTTTCCTATAGTTCATATTTAAAAGAAGTCAAAGTGAAACTAATTATCTTTAATTAAGGCGAATTAGGCTTTGATTTTTAATATATTTTTTACATGGAGACGGAGCTGGAACTCATCTGCTCAAGCCAAGGAATGTCCCAAAGGTTATTAGGGCATTTTTCTGGTGTGGGTAATAACCTTCCCCCCTCCCAGCCCTGGCCACCAACAAATCTGTCACTTCATCCGTCTGCTGCCCCTCCGCAGGGGTCGCAGATTCCACAAGTTATCAGCTAATGGCCTTATACATTAAAAATTGAAGCTTTCCTCACTCCCAGGCCTTGCAAGGCTTTGTTCTTAAGCCCCAGACACTTTGGAGTGCAGCTGCAAACTATAGGCAGAAGATTAAATTAATTTGTAACTCTTTTTTTTTTTTTTTTTTTTATC
>VZRX01003537.1:18296-29380 GCA_013398075.1 Notiomystis cincta
CATGGGATGGACTCGTGTCAGAGCAGCTCATGGAGAACTGTCCCCTGCTGTGGGAGGGGAAGGACTCCTTCCCTGAGCAGCAGAGGAACAACTGTGATGAGCTGACCATGACCCTCATTCCCATATCCATCCACTGCTGGGGGAAAGGTAAAACTGGGAAGGGGTGTGTGTGTGTGTGTGTATTTAAGGTCTTATTTTACTTCTCATTATCATGCTCTGACTTTGTTAGTAATAAATTTAATTAATATATCTAGTTTGAGCCTGTTTTGCCCCTGACAGCACTTGGTGATTGATCTCTTGAGTCCTTAACTCATGAACCCTTTGTTATATTTTCTCTCCCTTATCCAGCTGAGAAGAGGAGTGACAGAGCAACCTTGGTGGGTGTCTGGAATCCAGCCAGGGTTAACCCACTACACCTGGGAACCATCAATTTGCATGATGCAGTGGGATATGAATGATAAGGAACAGTCTGCAGTAGTGTTCAGTGCAGCTGAAAGTCCAAATTAGTTGCAAAACAGAATATACAGTCTCAAAGACAAATTTGGAGCACTGATGATGAGAATATAGGGTTACAGAATAAACCCAAATTTGAACTAGTCAAAAGGTTCAATTGTTCCTGGTGTGATAGAGAATCCTTTCTAAGCTGAAGCCATTTCAATGTGACTCCTTAAGTCTGGCTATAACCACATAACAAGACTAATTCAAAATAACAATCAGCCTAATCTGGTGTTTAGCACAATCAACTGAGAGATTAAGGAAGGCTCCAATTTATAAATCACTTGCATATACTGCCTACTCCCAGAATCCTTGAAAATTACATTCATGCCATTGCCATTGCCAGTTCACAAAGATCTTTAAATCCATGTATCTCCAGTGTCACGATGTCTTCCTGTACTGCAGGCAACTTCCGGCTCAGTGTCTCACTCTGTTAGTTCAGGCAGTGGAGCCCACAGCCAGAAATAAAGGGAGCAGAGACGTGGAGGAGAGGAAAATACAGAGAAATGAGGAAAATGTTTCAGTACCATTACAGAAAGACATCAATTTCTAAAAATTACTCAGAAAAATGGATTCCGCAGCTCCTATGATATAAGAAAACTCTTGAGAATGACTGGAAAACTTTTTCATAGTACAACTGTGAAACTCATCCCAAAATAGAAGACACTGCAGCTCTTCCAAGAACTCTAAAGCACTTCTCCAAGGTTTTTATAAAGCAACTGGAGATGAGTCATATAAAATGATCTTAGTAATGTAAAAGTTAGTACAGTAAATATACCATACCAAAACTGGGAAGAACAAAACTGATTTTGGACATTTGCATTTTATATGCACTCACAGTTCTTGTACTTGGTGCAATCAGTGTCAGAAAGAAATATTAAAAATAATAAAGAAAATAAAAGAGATTTATAAGATTCTTATTCTATATACTTTTAGCTTGGTTTGAGGGGTTTTTGATTTGTTTTGGTGGTGGTTTTTTTTTCCTTTTTTTCCTTTTTTTTTTTTTTTTTACCTTTTTAAGTCAAATTCAAAGTCAATGTCTGTTGTCAAAAATTCTGGTAAAATACTGATTCACCATACAAATTTTGAAGCCTTATCTAATGACTCATATTTTCATAAGTTCAGGTCCAGGCTTGATTAACTGTTCTCATTTCTCAGTTCCTATATTACATCTAAAATCTACATTGCCTGAAACTGGGGACAAAAATGAAGCATCTAAGACCTTTGTCTTTGCAGTTCTTGTGTGTGAGGGAGTTGAGATCTACTTTAGGGTTTTAGGAGAGTTGAAAGGGATACGAGTCTCTAAGTGGTCTTCATGTATTTAAAATATTTCTAAAAGAATACAATTCTAATACAATCTTAGAACCCAATCTGAATGAAGATACAAGACTCAAGCATCATCTGATCCAGCACAGTTTGGAAAAAGCAGAATGTTCCAGCACTCTGTCCAACTAAACCTTAAAGTATCCAGCATTGAGGAATCCACCATTTCCCTGGAGAGATTATTCCAATGGCTGATTGTTCTCATTGTAAAATAAATTTAAAAAAAGAAAAAAACAAAACGCGATAAAGAAAAGGAAATATTACTGTGAAATATATTTAATGAGTGGTCAACCTTGGCTTAGAACTTAGAATTTCAGGAAATATCCTTCTGCAAATGGGCATTACAAACCAGAGCCTAGCCTTTATTCTCTTCAGGGAAATGTAGGGTTAATTACAAGCTTGTTGTGTTGTGGTTTTATAACTCCCATTTCCTAAAATGTTTGAACTGTTTCAGGCTCTCCTCCATTCTTCAGACATACACTTGAGTGCTTTCCACAAGTAAATATTGGTTTATCCCTAAACCAAAATGTCCTATCTGTATACATTTTACATAAGTGTATGTTGATAAATAAGCTAGCAAGTCTATGCATTGCACATAAGGTATTTCTTAAAGTGGATCTGGGTTTTATAGAGTGTAAAATATGGATATTGCTCTATTTATCTTACTGTAGCTTCGTGGAAAGGTGACAGTGGGTATTAGAATGCTATGCTTCATATACATGCTGAGGCACACTTTACCTTCCCTCACATGGAGCAGCCCAATAACCCACCTAAAAAGAGAGGAAAGAAGGAGGTAAAAGCAAGGGTAAAAAATATGTCAGCCCTACCAAGTGGTGTAAACCAGCTAACCACTGACTAGTAAATTTAAATTCAACTAAATTCAATGGGTATTGTTCCTTCCACCCTGGTTAGGCACAGTGCAAAACATGGAGGCATACAAGGCCTGCCACTCAGTGAGCATTTCTAGTCAAGCCACAGAGGTTTCATTTCTGGATCTTGCAGCACACTCAAAGTATTGCATGTATTTCTCTTCACAATGTGGCTGTGAGGAAGCACTGACTGATAGGACGTGTAGGTATGGATTGGTGTGTAAAGATCCAATGAGAAATACAAAGCAAAGGAATAGGAAAAGAAATAGGAGCTCTTTCTACATGGTGGGACAATGGAAGACTTGCAGTATTTTGTTTGTTTTAAGATGTAGATTTTTGGGTTTTTTATATACTCTTTATAAAAATTGAAGTTTTTAATGCAACCTAGCTATGTTAGCTCAGTGTTGTGATTGAGATAGGAAAACTCAACAGCTCAGCATTTGCTGAGATGAGTTTAGCCAATCTGAAGAAGCAGCAGAACAATCTGTGTCTGTCCATCCACCACAGCAGTAACACAGGCAAACAGAAATCTCTGAAATCACCATATTTATCAATGATAATTATAACACAAATAGATATATGTTTTGTTTTTATTATCTGACAACAGCACAACATTTTGGATGGCTTTCATCTCTTCTAACTTCAGTGAGTTTCATTATAGAAGTAGTTGGATTCCAAAGATAAAAGATCTTTCTCAGGAATAATTTATTTGACCCATATTAAAGACTTATTTTGATATAAATTAGTTGCATCCTTGCACTGTCTAATTTTTCTAGTGATAAACAGCACAGATGGAGTTTTATAGGTACTTTTACAATGTCCACACTTATAGAGCTGAATCCCATCCACCAAAACAAGGTAGGTAGACATCTTCCTTCATCTTCCTCAACTGTCTCAGCATGAGCATCTGATCATGTTACTAATTCAGTGAGATTTTTCTCTAATTAGCAGGTCTCATTCTATGATGAAAGGTGACTGTGGTACTCTCCAGTGGGATCTGTGCTGCTGCACCCCCAAATGCCAGGCAGATCTCATGCAAGCACCTAAACACATCAGCTTAGTACCAATTCTTATTTCCTAGTGA
This sequence comes from Notiomystis cincta, assembly GCA_013398075.1. Classification (NCBI taxonomy): domain Eukaryota; kingdom Metazoa; phylum Chordata; class Aves; order Passeriformes; family Notiomystidae; genus Notiomystis; species Notiomystis cincta. The sequence continues at coordinate 22,068 of VZRX01003537.1, forward strand.
GTGGCATGGTTTTGGGGCAGAAGAGAGCACAGTATGGTTGAATTACAGAAAGTATGAAAAACACATTATAGAGCAGAAAACTAACATATTCCTTCTATATGAAGACAGTCTCTGCCAGAGCAGAACTTTTTCTTCTTCCTCTTTCTGACACAGTGACTTTTCAGGCACTTTAACTTTTCTTTCTGCTTAAAATGTGTGACAGATAGGAAACCTGGGAGAAGGCAGCTTTTGCTTTTGCTAAGAACTGCTGCTTGATTTTGAAGGGTCCTCATAAAATCTATTAGAAATCCATTCATCTCAGATTTGACCGGACCATGCCTTTATTATTTAATTGAAGTAATCATAATCAATAGCCATGGGCAAGATTGTCATCCTAAAGATGGTATATTCCAAAAAAATTTTAAAAAAACAGAAAAGAAAAGAAAAGAAAAGAAAAAAAAGAAAAGAAAAAAGAAAAAGAAAAAAAAGAAAAAGAAAAAGAAAAAAAAAGTCACTCTGTGTCAAAGAGTTTTAAGATATTACAGACAGCAGACAGGCAAGCAAACTGTAAGAAAATGATGAGAGAATAGCAATTTCCATAATTGGCAATATACTTGCAGCCCTTGGGCAGTAAGACTATTGTCATGCTTCCTTATTTATTTATTGGCCTTGAAGCCAAGGAAGAAGAATAAAAGAAGATTCAAAAGAGGGTAAGGAGACAGACTTGTTTCAAAGAACGCCCCAGTAGCTGTGAGCATTCTTTGATGAGGTTGTAATATCTGAGATGGGGAATGCTGGCTGAGCCAGTGGACCCAACTGTTACCTAAATCTGCCAGCCTACTTTCTGACATGGACACTTAGCCCATACAAACACCTCAGGATTAAGGCATGTGTGGCAATAGTCCTTCTCTGAAGCATCAGGATTGAATGCAACATGTCAGTGAAGAGAAGGCATGAACTGGTGAATCTAAGCAATGCAATGATGAAATTAAAAATGGCCTAGTCTTCCTCCAGACTTATCTGACAGTAGTGCAGAGATTTATGCACTTTCCGTTTGTCAAGGGACCATCCACATACTCCAGTGGGCTTCCTTATCATCCTGTTCATGACCATTATGTTTTCTCCTCATCCTGACTAAACATCCTTTCTGATTCAGCTACTTGGCCATAAGAACAAGTAGTAATTTTCCTGCCCTAATCCTTTCTTAGAAACTACCACTTTTCATTTCCTTCCTGAAACTCATGATGCATTTCTCAGAATTGCCAGACCTCGTGAAGTTTCACAAACAGATAAGCCATAGACAGATAATGACTGGAGGTGGACAGGACATGGGAAAATTGTTCAGTGAAAAAGTAATGGAGAAAACAGGATGAGAAACAGACTGTGTGCACTGAAAGGTGACTGCCTTTAAAAGCACAAACGACTACACCTCAGCACTGGACCTGTCCTTAGACACACTGAAACAGAAAAGGGAACACTGACATATAAGGATCCAGTCATGCCACTCTATGCTTCAATTATATGTAGTACATATGAGAGCTGTGAATTAAGTGATCTGTCTCTGACACATTCTTTTTCGGTAGTGCTTTAAAATAGTTTCAAATTTTGGCCCCATTTCATGTTAGACATTCATGAAGTCCAGCAGAAGTTAAGATTCCAATAACCAGATTTAGTCATCCACATGTGGGGCTCTCAAGTAGTAGCTTTGTCATCTTCTATAGGCATGAGATAAAAGTGCATGGCAGATTAACCATGATTCATACAGATTCCTGAAATAGATGGGAACAACCCTCTGGAGTTGCCAGGCACTTCCAGGGACTTGAAGAAGCCCACAGAAAGAGTTTAGATAAGATTTCTAAATTAGAACATGGTAAATCTCTTAGCAATTGCCCATAGGTCATTCTTGTACTCTATAAGCACTGCAGAAACTGGCTGTGATTAAGAAAAACAATTGCACAAAACAGTGTGAAAAGCAAAGGTCCTTCTTGACACTGATCTTTCCAGAGTAGCAATCATCCAACCAACCCTGTCTGACACAGGGACCAGTTTTTTACTTCCCTATGCCTTTCCCAACTTCAGTCTTAACAGCAACAGGTTTCTCAGTGTGGCTTCTCTCTCCTGATACTTGTGCCTTGCTGTGTACTCTTGGAAAGGTTTAACTGCCCCTAAGCACATGAAAGGAAAATACAATTTTGCTTGTGTATGTGTGTGCATTACTATTCCTCCAAGGATTGCAACGCTTTAATATTTCTGGATTAACTCATGATCAAACATTGATGAATCATGGTATTTTACAGAAAAGCACAATCCTTAAGTCAACCACCTAATCTAAGAGAAGAAATTAAACTCTAAACCAACATAAACACATTACAAGTCATTAGTGTAATTAAAAAGGAATGTATAATTAAAACATTTGTGTATTTTAGCTCAAATTCATCTGCGGTCGGAAATTTTAATGAACTGTTCATCAAAGAAATCTCTGGAGTCTGAGGATAAGTTTAGCATAACAAGAAATTGAATGTTTTCTTCTCTTCGGCATAGGAAGCTCTGTTCCCACTGGCTTCGAAAACCAAGCTGTCATTGGCTCAAGCAAACTAATAATGATTCTAAATGGTTATGATCGCTTCAATGTTTTAAACTGATGTTATCTTTTTTATCCCTTAAGAATCATGTTTTTCATAATTACTTCTCTTTTGTCCTTTCCTTAAGACAAATGATTTTGTAATTAGTGATGAAGGAACCAGTGATCACTCCAAGACATCTGTCAAGTTGTCATGAAGTATCTGTCCCTGTAGCTATATTTAAACTTTCTGTTTAATAGCCTCTTGCTTTATTTCACCATTACATCTCTGCGGTATCATAAGCAGGATACCCTAATGATCAAGTTCTATAAAACACAGAGCAATTAGATTGTAAGACATATTGCTCCCATGAAAGTCCTTCCTTCTCATAACGTAACTCCCTCTTTTCCCTTCCTTCACCATCCCCCAGCCTCACAAGTTGGCTTGCAGCATTCATTAGCTGTTATTAGACAAGATAACTGTGTCAACAGCTAACCTGATGTTTGGCCGTATTTCTGGCTTTGAATACTTATTTCATGAGTCTTTTGAATAAGCCTGGTGGTCTGAATAACAGCCTCATGAGTAAAATACCATGACAGTATGATTGGGGTTTAGAAGATCTGCAGTACCCACTTAGAAGTACAATATTGTTTTTCTAGAGTGACCTTAAACTGCTAGTGATACTCTGTTTTCTTTCCCACCCATCCCCAGGGCACAGACTGTCCCATTTTGAGTGTGTCAAGGCCTCTGGGAACCCATCCCTGGCAGAATCCTCCAAGGGATACAGAACTATACAGAGAGATTCATAATATTACTGTAATGTACATCAAGGCAAAGCAAGGATATTATTGTGTATTGTAATATTTATTTCACCCTGGGGTATATTTTCAAGTCTTGTATGCCTTAACATAAATCAGCTTCTCTTCCTCTTCCCCATTTTTAGACTCCAGGGTATTACTCTTTGTCTTAAAAATGGTTCCTTTCCAAAAATTATTCTCTAATGAGGCAGGAGAAAAATGCCTTTGAATAAACCCAAATAAAAGAGAGACATACTGGAACAGAGAAATATATTTTAAAACGAAAAAAAAAACACAACAAAACAATAGTGGGTATACATAGTGACACCAATCAGTGTCATACTAGATAGATAGATAGATAGGTGGATACATAAATCAGCTGATCATTCAGAAAGGAGAAAATTTCTAACTATATGGGCACTTCTATGTTGTGATGATAGCAGCGATAGGAAATTTTAGATAGAGAGTTGTTTTGCATATTGTTCACCCAAAATGAACTGAACTTTCCAAAACATTTCTTTTATCCTCTCTGTTCTCCCTGGACATCTGAATATCAAGCTAGGAAAATATCTTATTTTACAGTTCTTCATTGTATATGTTCAGAGTTAAGTTTTTCAGTGCTTCTTGCTGCTTCACCAATTCAGAATATGATATTAATGGAAATAAGGAAACAAATAGCTATGGCACTTATGATACAAATTGAATTATTCATCCAACTTTTAAAATTACATAGATGCTTTTACCTTTAAATAGCTGATGCAAAGTAATGTGGCATGAACACATACTAAGAAATTTTGCCATTGGATATTGTGACCTGGTCAAAAAAAGAGGCTACAGCTATTATTACAAGAACTATTTCAGACAGGGAGTGGGGTGGAGAATGAAGGTACAGTTACCATGCCTGTATACTAATTAACAAGATTGTGTATGAAATGTGAGCAGCACTCCAGGTTGTCTTGTTCCACCACAATTTTTCTCCTCCTTGCAGGCATTTTTAGGTGAAATCCTCAGGCCTTTTTCATGCATCAGATCAGGCAAGCTGAACATAATGGTTCCTTCAGGCCTTGAATCCACGGGGCAAGTTTCAAAGTCACAAATGTAAATGAGGCACTCAACCCCCATTGATAATCAAGGAGAACAGGGCACCTCTCTCCCCTTTGTGTCTTTGAAAATTTCCTGCTGTAATCTATGAAGTTTTCTCTATCACCAGCTAAATTTCCATAACCTTCAGCAATGAAATGCACAGACCCTCTGGGTGAATGAACTGTGTAAGCAATTTTTTCAACTTTATTTTCAAGCTCCCATGATGGATCCATTAGTTTCTTCCTGATGCTTGGTTTATTTACATAGAGATCAAACACAGGCATTATTGCAAAAAGAGAAAGGGGGTGGGAGAAGGGAGGGAGAGAATCCAGATAATCGAGACAAAAGCATCATGATGAAAGAGGCAAGCTCTTTGGAAACATGAGCTCTAATTTAGCCTCAACAAATCCTTTTGTCTTATCTGGGAAGGCATATATCCATGCATACACACACTCATATGCACACTTAGACACATATACAAAATGATGCTTATTAAAGTGCTTTATACAACTGATGCAATCAGTCACACAGCAAAAACTGTCAAAGTCAATATTTTCAAGATTTCTCCAGGGAATTCAGGCTGTGCAAGAGATGTATGTTTTTCATTAGGGTTTACACCAGCATTTGGTGTAATTAATCCTAATGTTTCAATCTTCACATAATAAGCTTATTCAGAAGAATAAAGTACTGCAGAGTAATGGAAAGAAAATCCCCAACAGAAGCTGTTGTTCATTATACATGAAGGAAGGATATATGATTTTTTTTTTTTCTGGTCGTATGTTCTACTTTCTTTTCCGAAGTTTTATTCCCACAATTTTCGTATCTAAGAAAGATCCTAAGGAGTCAAAGGTGTGATTATCCTTTCCAGAACCTGTACAGAAGCATAGTCTGAGACACTCCCCATGCAGGGAACTGCAGTTTACAAAGACAAATGGTGCAGTAGGAGGGATGGTAGGATTACTAGCACTAGGACACTGTGGAGAAAGATGGGACATCCACTATGGAAAGTGGGACATGCTCTGCCTTTCAGAAAATGTCTGCCCTTTGGTCTCCACAGAGAGTATAGGCACATCACCTTCATATGTATTTGCTGAGGTGGTATGAATCACAAAACCCTTCTGGGATGGAGTCCACACCCTGCAGAGATTACAGTGAGCTGTAGGTGCTGTGCCTGTGCTGCTATCCATACCTGATCCAGCTGGTTTGAAGATAACCCAGCTGCACCTATTTAGAATTAACTTCTCTTCAGACTGAAGCACTAGTTTAGTCTATCATCTATATAGGACATTTCCTGTCCAGCAGCACTGCACCACTGAAAAGCTAAACTGTACAAAATCCTGCAAATTTAGAAACTGACATTGAGTTTGTTAACTGCTGATGCTTCCAAACATCCACAGTGATGGAAAGAAAATAATCAGTCATCTGGTTAAATCTTTCCATCTGCAAGTTAATGCAGGTAATGACTTCAAGGACAGTCACAACACTTTCACTTAATTCCTACAAATATTCTCATTAACTGCAGGCTTCTGTCACCTTTTCTTCAGTTTTTCATTCAAAGGAAGAACAGGGAGGTTTCCTGCTCCCTGCATGCCCACTCTAACCTGAATGAGGAAATGTGAGGTTTTTGTTCCTTACGTGGGGCAGGGTGAAATTCTAAATACATATGTGGAAAGGAAAAAGCAAATATGGGAAGAGAGAAATTAAAAAGACACTTTACCTTTTATCAAATCTCAATAGCTGAATTGACATAGTTTAATTCACCATGGACTTGAGCACAGAGAAGATGAAGGTTTATACCTAAGACATTTATTTATTTACTGACAGGAATCAAGGGATTATTTTCTTACAAACTCAACATTTTTAGTAAAAAAAAATACGGAGAAAAATATAAGTAACTTTTTGTTTGTTGGTATCTCTTAAGCTAAGAAATGTTTTCTCTATCAAGCTTTGTTAAGTAAAAACAAGTGTTAAAACATAAGAATAAAAATAATTTTATTTTTGGGTGGAACTGTGAATCATCAGATGAACATCCTTCATTCCAGGCTAAAAAAAAAGAAGAAAAAAAATGAAAGGGGAAAAAAAAAAAAAAAAAAGAAAAAGAGAGTACCTTGTTAGTTTCTAGGCCTTTGTGTTAATTAGGGTCACTTTCATCATCTTTACATGCAGTTTTCTTGTTTTAGGTTTTTATTGAATTTTTTGTCTTTTTCTTTTCTTCCTGATTCTCTGATATGAAAGAGACTGTAGTAATGCTTCAACCAATCCCCAAAGGTCTTTACAGATAATTTCCAGTTGCATTACTGATTTATTTTTGCTTTGACCAGATGGCTCCAAGTTCATGTGACTGTAAGGGAGTGCTTTTGATTACCCTATTTATCTCTCCCAGTGCTCAATTTAAGGGTCAAACCTTGTGTAACACATTTGCCAGATAAACTATTCAGTGCTTCTGCCTTTTGGACACCATACTTCTGACATATGCTCTGTGCTTCATTAAACACAAAAGTTATTAGGTTTAATAAATGTTTTTACAAACTCTGTTTGTAACAAAAAATCTAAGTATAAAATGTATTTATTTTATTCACATGTGGCTAGTGGATTGCTTTGACTTTATCACCTGGAAAAATGGGTGAAATTGAAAGGCAGCACCCTGAATGAGACAGAGGAGGGGAAAGGAGAGACAGGCAGAAGCTGGGATGTTTTTTGTTCTTTTTTTTTTTTTCCCTTGATATAGGTTATAAATGAAAAGCCGAGCAGAATGTTTTTAATGAAACCAATAAAAATGCAAAGGAAGATTTAATGTTTAAAGTAACGATAAATCAAAAGTGACAACTGAAATGCAATATTGTACCATGAGATTGAGGAAATAAATTCATCCATAGGGCAGATGTGCCTGCTG
>VZRX01003539.1:0-87377 GCA_013398075.1 Notiomystis cincta
GGAAGGGAAGGGAAGGGAATCTTGTGCCATATTTACCACTTGAGTACTTAGGCATAAAATCTAAATATTCAAAACAAAACAAAAGTTAACCATGAGGTGCAAACAGAGGAACTTCTTAGATGCAATACGACTCTGCTGGGTAATATATTTAGGTGGTGATGGGGCAGAGGTTCTATCAGAACCTCTGGCTTCAGGACATCATTCCTCCTACTCAATGAATTAAACTCATTTCCAGAAATCAAACACAGTCAGTGCATTGTCCATGAACATTTCCACCACAGAAATTGCTTTCTGCAGAAAATCTGGAGGAATCAGATGTACCCATCAAGCCAGAAGTGGTACTTAGAAATCTCTTAACTCTTTCAGAAGGTAGCTGATTAAAAATCTGGAAATTTATTTCCAGATATTATATATTCACTTAGTTATAAATACTACTCTGAAATACTTCTAAAGTCCTAGAATATCATAATCATGGGTGTCATGAGTTTTTAAGTAGTTATGTTTTTAGAGCACTTGGGGAACCTTTGATTAAAGGCTGGTGGAGCAATGTTTCACAGGATCCCAGGATGGGTGAGGCTGGAGGTGCCCAGCGTGGCTCCTATGGGGCAGCTCCTGCTCCAGCAGGGCCATCCCAGAGCACAGGGCACAGCAGGGTGTGCAGAGGGCTCTGCAATGTCCCCAGGGAGGAGACTGCCCAGGCTCTGTGCACAAAGTGCTCAGGGCTGGCACTGCCCAGGGCAGGAGTTGTGCCTCCTGAGCAGGGAATTGCTGGCAGCAGCCCCTGCCTGTTGATAAATTCCAAGGAGCTGGCACTGCAGATCTTACTGCTGTTAGTGGGGAAGTTTTGCACTCAGTTAAGATCACCTTTTTGCCTGCTAAGCAGGTCAGTCTTGAGACCTCGATTTAATGTCTATTTTCCCATTATGTGTCTGAAATTAAGTCACACTGAAGATTCAATTTGTTCTTCTCTGCTATTTCTTTCATCCAGGTTCCATGTCATTACTAAACCAGACAGATTTTTCAAGCTAATTTACTGACCACATTATTTTGCTCTCCTGTTTTGTTTACACAACCTTTTATCCCTTACTCACTCTTTTTAAGTTTTATTATGAAATTATTATTTTAGTTTTATTATGAAATTAATGCAATACACTAAAAGAGAGCTGAGGATGTTGCACTACTGAGCTTGATGAAACTCCTCCAGCAGGAAAACTCGCAGCTGTCCAATCCATTCCCTCATCATGAGTAAGCACTGTCATGCATATGGTGCACAACACTGACCTCAGATCTTTTTCACTCAGATTGCATCTGGTTCTTAATTAGTTTGATTTATAAAATGAAATATAATTGACATCTTGGCAACATTATGTTGCTAGCAGCACAAATAATAAATTAAGAACAAGTGAAGTAAAAGTCTCTTTAGTCATGTATGCATAATGGCAGGCTGCACAGATTTGGGATTAGCCTGGGTCTCATCACTCCCACTGGATGCTGTTTGGGGCTGGGTCGTGTTTACACTGATGCTCTGCAGTAACTGTGTAATTGTGGCTGATTCAAATGACCAAAAAAAGGCAGTCTCTGAAAGGATGGGATGCTGTGGGAATTAGCCTGATTTTCCAGTGTGCATAGACAACTCCTCTGTAGCTGTCTGAAAGTTTACATTTGGGAGGCTTGGAAAGAAGCTGTCATCACAGAGCTCAGCTGAGACGGGACGGAAAGGTTACACAGCATTTGGAACAGAAGCTCCCAGGAAACACTGCCAGGGCAAAACTATAAAAATACAGATGTGCTGGGGAGCACAGCAGAGCTGAAGAGGAGCTGGAGATGCCTGGAAGAGCACAATCAGCTTACCAGATAGCCCCCTCCTTGCTGGTTCATCCATCAGGTTGGCCTGTCCAGTCCAGTGAAGACTTGATGGATCACCGCTGGCTTAGGGCGGAGGAGAGAGGGGATCTGTCTGGAGTCCTGTATCCTAAATACAGGAGAGGAGTGAATAAGGATTCAGATGGACAGAACAGACAGAAGGGTCACAGGGTGGAGGAGCTGGCAGCTGAGTTAGCCTCTGAAGAATGGATCCTAGTTCTCTGTTTCAGCTGTGAGCACCAAGGAGTCACCTCTCTAGCCTGTCGAAGTGGTGAAAAGCACAAAACTATTGAAAGAAGCTTAAATCACCCAGACAGGGCTAAAAAGTGCAGAAGAACTGCACTGAGTCTTCACTTGGTTTGTGGCTCTAATCAGAAAGGAGTCTGAAAAGAGCAGTGATCTGCATGCAAGAAGAAAGTTGGGAAAGACAGCAGAAGCAGGTGTCAGCGATGGAAGTGGCACACAAAGGACTGGAGTGGAAAAATGCTGGCTCCCCATCTACATTAATGCAATCACTTCAGAAAACAACACCACAGCCATCCCTGACAGGGAAAAGTTGTTTCAAATCTCATTCAACTGATAGGCAACATCAAGGAAAAGCAGAACTTCAGGGAGTAACAGAACACAGCTGAGAGTGATGATAGTAAAGAAAGAAGGGGGAAAGGAAGCAGGAAGGTATCAGCAGAAAGATTCATACTGAGAATATCATCACCAGCATTCTCAGCTAGGTGGGACTAACACTGCAGTACCATGGAAAAGTGTAGCCTTGCTAGGAATCAGAAAGGAGTCAGAAATACCACTTCAACTGCAATGTGAAATCATACAGTGAAAATGGAAATGTGCCAGTGCCTGGCGAGACAGAACCTCTGGGCACTACTGGAATGTACTGGGCTCCCTCCCTTGGGAATATTAGCAATAACTTGGAATTCTACCAAGTCTTCTAGAATTTGAGAATAATCTAAGGATGTGTAACACTGATTTCCTCCTCACACAGTTCATCACTTTGTCACTGAGAAAGGGCTCCTCTCTTCGAGTGCTTAGGTGCAGTCTCTTACTTCACAGGATGACATTACACCTTAGAATTGTCAGATATGTAAATAAGAAAATTGATTACTTTTCTCACAAAGGATGATCTAACATGTTTTCTGATCCAAAGCAGCTTCAGGCAGCAGAACTCTCTAAGGACCAAGGGTAAAGGAACCTGAGTACAATAAACAGGGAACTGGCATTTCCTCTGGTATCAAAATGAATTAATTTCCAGGACTTGCCACCCAAAGCACAACCAGCTGCCCCAGCAAAGCTGTCTGCACTGGCTGAACATCACTTTCTGCTTATTAGTGGAGGGGAAGCTTGAATCAATCCCTTCCTTTCCATGGTGCCTGCTGCCACAGGGAGGGAGGTGAGGCAGCACAGGGTCCCCCCACCCATGCAGACCATCAGTAGAATGTAGTACTTCAGGCCTGCAAATCACATTTTTGTTTTTAGCTGAGAAAGGCAAGTATGCATCCAAAATATAATTAAGTATTTTCTGGGAAAAAAAAAATTATTGCCAGATTATTCTTTATCCACAGAATTACAATGTTTCATAGAGCTTTGTTACCTAAACTATCACAGGATTTGTTTTGATAATATTTAGACCTTCCTATTAAGCAAAATAACATCATTATGCTGTGTTTTAATTTCTATAACTTACCATTTCTAATATAAGCAAAAAGGGAACTTATTGAATAAAATCTTTCAACCACTCTACAAAAGAAATATTTCAATAATTTTGCATTAGCAATTTCATTATTAACTCTATTATTCATAAAAAAATCAATAAACTGAGGTTCTGGCATGCACAGGTTATAAAAATGTTGAACTTTGCTATTTAAACAATTCCAGTTTAAATGCCACACTGAGAAAAAGACTGATAGTATCATATTTATAATACATTTTTCACACTATGAACACTCCTGGAGAAACATGATGTGTGCCTGTGGATGGCAGATCCTGACACACAAGTGCCAGATAATAGGGCACTTTGTGTTTGTTGTTTTTTAATACATTGGAATGCTGTATTTTTAAATCTGCTCCTTTCACATTGCTTGCACCTTGTTATGCAAGAATTCCTTGTGATTTCTGGTGACAAAACCACATCTACTAAAAGAGATGTTGATCAATACTTTTTCTTAGATTATGCCACATCTTCTTTTATGTCTTCTGGATGTTATTCCATACCACTAATATTGAGACAGATGGTAGAAAAATAATAACTTATAAAATGCAAGACTGAGCACATCACTTAATTTCAAGGAAACCACTAACAAGGATGTGATTTGGTACATTTTGGAGTTTGAAAGTCTAATTACTGATATATAAGAGACATGAGGAGGATAATTAAACACATCAGAAATATGTAAGCATGTGCTTTCCCTCGAGCAGTGCCATTGTGAACACCCTCTGGGCACGTGGCAGCTGGGCCACAAAGTCTCCCAAAATTGCCTGAAACTGCAGCAATGTGCAAGGATGTGCTGCTCACATCCAAGGGACCCTTTGGGTACTGTTATTCTGAGTGCTCACTGCACATCCACCCAGAAATGATGGGTTTAATGATGTCCTTGCTCTGGCAATTTGTACCTGGGGTCAGGGGGTTAACTTTGAAATTGGGCAAAGTGGAAGGAGGGCAGTGAAACAGAGGAGTCACCTCAGAGCTCTCTGAGGGATTTATCTGGGGAGAAAAGTCAATCAAAACCACAGAAGAAGCTTTAGCTGGCAGCTGAGACAATGGCAGAGAGACTTATCCAGAAATGCCAAAGAAACTGTTTCAGGGAAAGACTTTATTTTAACACAAGAGTTACTCTGGTGGGAACAAAAGACTCACCCTCCAGGTATGGATTTGACAGATGCTGCTAAAAATACTTTCATGGAAAAAAGATGGGGAAAAATCCAGGTTTTATTGTATTAAACCCACAGTGACATAGAAGTATTTTCAAAAAAAAAAAAAAAAGGGCTAACAATTTGTTTTATTATTTGGGATATCGAAGAGTGCTTGCATGTAATTGTTTTCCTCAGCTACTGTGAAAGTTTAGGAACATTTGGCTTTTAATGGTAAAGACGTGATGAAATATAAAATAATCCATAGTATACAAAGGCATGCAAGCCAGTGATTGAAGTGATTATACCAGGCCATTTCCTCTAAAACACATGACACAATGCCTGCACTCTCAAGGCAACATGAGGAGGACATAAGCAAGATTCAACTTGAAGGAAAGAACAAAAGAAATGGACATTTAAACATGATCACTCTTGGAGCTCTTATATGTATCATAGGTGTAAGAGACTAAGTGTGTCTGAGAATAAATATATTAAGTTTGTTAGAGAGAACCAACAGAACAGTTTATCACTCAAGTGGATATATAATGCTTCAATTAATAAAAAAAAAACCAAACCCAGAACATTTTACTATGCATTGACTAGAACAGGACCAAATTCAGAGTTCAACTTGCCAGAGGGACATTGAATATTTGGAGGAGAGAGGCAGCTGATTACTGATAATCAGCTTATTACAAGCCAAATCAGGATATTGGATTTCTGCAGGAATATGAGCTCATGCCAGTACAGTTCCTAACCCAAAGGTAAACCCTGCCCATGGCCCAGGCAACCCCAGCACTGGTCTGCTATATAAGCCCTGGAAGAAGTATGGAATATCCCATTTATCCAGGAAAGATGCACCATTTCTCCTGTCAGAAGACTCTAAAGGCACTGTAGGATATTCGATTTGGGGTTTATTCCATTAGGAAACAGAATGTGGCATCACAAAAATGGAACAGGAATGGAAAATTTATCTGGGGGAAAAGCTCTAGGTCTCTTTATGGCAAAGATGTGTTTGGTAGTTTTTGACAGTAAAAATTGCACTGGCAGTGTATCAAAATGTTTGCAAGTGTGAAAATGCTCCTATCACAGAATTCTGTTCTCACTTGAACAATCTAAGGGAACCTTAAGAATTCAATGCTGAAAACAGGTACTGCTGTGAGGGTGTTGCTTGGGATTCAGCAGAAGACCCATGCTCTGGAACTGGATTTTAGGTAACATTCTAATGAAGACCATTCACCTGAAAAAAAGGCTGTCAACAAATTCTAAATCCATTTCCAGAGGTCTCATTTCAGTTTTCTGATGCCATGACAGTACAAAATCCCCATCAGTTCTCTAAATTCCTGTCAGGTTTTTGTCATTGTGGGCCTACAGTTTTTTTGGAAGGGTTAATTCTAGTCAGTCTACAACACATTGCTAGAGTGTATCAACACTTGTCTAAACATCAGATATTTTCATCTGAAATTTGAGGGTTTTCTGGTTCGAAGTTTCTCAGACACACCACATAAAACATGGATTTTCAGATTTTTTTCCCCACTTCTGCTCCAATGCAGAAAACCCAGCACAAAGGCACATGAGAAGTGCCCAGAAATTCAGTCAAGAGTTTGTGCAGTCAGGGACTTGTTATGGCACAGAGTCACAGGTTTAGTCACAGGACTAACACAGAAAACCTGACATGATTTTCATGTAGCATTAACTTCTTATATTTTTGTTATATAACATCATTATTTCTCTGGAGAGGGGATAAAGGCTTTTGCACCTGGCAATCCAATTGATCAGTGTGCCTTTATTACAGCTTAAGAGGGTATGATTGCCTCAATTCGGATTATTGCTCACTGCCCCAGAACCCAAGGCACAAAAACCTACAGACCCCACCCAGTGAGCTCAGAAAAGGACAGAAAAAAAGACCAGAAGATATGGAAAATAAAGATCACTAAGAGATGATATACAGACATTTAGTGAGATGCATGATGGCATTTAAATTTACATTTTAAACATTATCTACATCAGAAAGGCATCACAGCCTCTACAGTTTTGGGCATCTTGTCTACAGAAGGCATTGTAAATATGGAAATTCAACAGACCAAGCAAATGAAGAAAACCAGTGCACTGTTTGAAGGCACAGATTCTGCTGTGAGCACAGCAGAACCTCTATAAACACAATAAAATCTTCTGAGAAGTGCTTTGGGTATTTTTGTCTGGTTCCTGATGAAGACACCTGTTATGTCACTGGTTAAACACATTTCTCAATAACAACGTGGCCAATCATAATATTTGCAGAGTGTGCCAGCAGCACAGTTAATTACTGACTATCATGGGATCTTGCCTTAGGGTGATCTGGGAGGGCTGAACAACAGAATCAGCCTGTGTGCAACAAACTGAACTGATTAATGGTTCCACACAGGAAGGGAAGATTCCAAATTGCAGGCACCTTATGCATTCTCTAGCATGAGGGACAGGGAGAGGACCCTGCAGCTTTCTCTGCTGGCACAGCAATGTCACCACACTCAATGGCACCAATGCCACCGCTACCCAAAGCACAGGGGAACACAACAGGGCAATAGCAGCTCTTGAGCACAGAGACTTTTGCTTGTCTTCACCCTCAAGAGAACTCTGCAGAAAGGCAAGGTTTGAAAAATGATTTAAATGAAGAAATGTGCTAATTCTAGCAAGTAAAAATTGGGTTCCTACAGCAGGCTTCCTGAGAAAGTGCAGACCCTGTATGGTATTCTCAAGAGGACAGCAATTCTTCACCAGCCATTAACTTTCTGCTGCCTTGAAGAATTAATTTGGCAGGGCCAAGACTCTGGGAGGAAATTGAGGCTGAGGACACAGTCAGGAAGATGTCAAGGATTTTGGCCAGCAGTGTGAGGGAATGTTTTTCTGTTCCAAGCTTTACTGTGCTGAGCATTGATCTGATCTCCAGAAAGGAGAGGATGGTTTGTTACAGGCATTTCCTTAAAGTTCCAGACCACACCAGCTTGGTTATGGACAGCCCAGACACTCAGTAATACAATAAAAAAGGGAGAAATATGACTTGTGAGTTCAGGTTTTTTAGGCATAGTGGTGTTTTTCAACAGGAATAATCACTCATGCTTATCTGGCAGATATATTCAAGACAAAGTCATGGTCAAGTTCATTGTTTAGGTGACATAACTAAATATAAGACTTACTGAACATCTGTGATGTTTAAAGGACATAAAAACTCACCTCAACCAAATTATACCCTGATTTTGGCTCTGACAGGAGTATTTGCTTCCTGTGGGAGATAATGTTCTAGCATCAACCATGCACTGCACCCCTGACTGAGCAATCCTGATAGACAAGGATGGCATGCATAGATGGAATTTTATTATTGGATACTGAAGGATTAAATCAGAAAAGTCTCTTCAAGCAGATTTTTAATTTCAAGAGATTTCAGGTGGTTGTTTTAAGAGGATTTTCACATTTAACTGATTCAAACACATTAAAAACTGCATAAAACCGAGTGGCAATGCTGTAACAAAATTTGATTTCCTTCTCTAAACCTTGTTAGGTAGAAAGTTTCCTCACTCCCACTCAGCTCAGGACTCATTTTGCCATTGTCTGTGAGTAGGAGCAGGAGTGGGTCTGAAATAGGGAACAGATTGGAAGGACAAGGGTAATTAGTGATGTGAGCTCAGTATTTAAACATGAAGAGAAATGCTGAGATCTTTTTTACTTTGTCATGCTGTGCCAAGCAAACCACCTCACATTTAGGATGCTTAATTCAATTTGTGTTACACTCCTGATGATTATGAAATGCATTTTGAAGAGGTTTGTTTTATCTTCTCCAGAAAACACACAGAGACTCATTTGCTACAAGAAAATAGAGATGTAAGTAGAGACACACTTTGTGAATGCTAGAAGAGAAAAACACATATAAAGAAAAGGAAAATACACAGTATAGTTAAGCAGATTTAAGAATTTAGGTGCAGTGTCATTTAGCAAAACAGTGCCATCATGCTTCTAGGCTGGAACAGGCAGAAAAAAAAAGCAATCAGCATTTTCTCTTTAATTGACATTTCATGTGTTGCTTTTAAACTCCTGCACATACAGCTCACACATACATCTTCCCATTACTAATGGACTAAACTGGGCTTTACTTCCTTACAATTCCAAATAAGAGACTGAATTTGACTAGAAGTCCTGGCAGGGTGTGCTTTATTAAACAGAGCCAAGATAGAACGGCTCTGCTGAATATTCAAGTAAGTACAAACACACTGAGCACTATTTATAGCATTCTTGGGATCAGCCCTACCTCTTTCTCTCACCTGACCTTCAAACAGATCTGTGTGCCAAAGAAAAGGATCAGGTTAGATTTATTGCTCAATGATATTAAATGGGTCTTTTTCCCCATCACACGGGAATGTCCCCTTCTACAGCCCTGCAAAATGACATTTTGCCCTTCCAGAAGTGCTCCAAAGCACAGTGACTCAAAGTGCCCTTCTGGGCTTTGCTGACCTAAGGGATTTCTCTTTCTAGCAAAAGTTCCTCATCAAAATACTTTGGAACCTTTATACACACAATGAAGAGGCTGAAAAGGTGCTTTCTTTTGGAGATTTATAGATAATTAATTTTATGTTCCCATCCATAAACAGTCAATGTAGGAATCAACATTTATTTATCAACATAGCTTCAGATTTTTATCTTACACCATATCTCTGGAATTTCAAATTAATAGGAATAATACAGGCAGTAAATCCATCCTTTCATTTTATTTAAGCCAGTGAGCTGTCTTCTGCATCTAAATTCCATATTCATTTTATTTTCTTCTTATCTACTTTAAAATTATTGGAAATAGCTTAAGAGATATAATGAAGGTACCATTGAGCAGATTATTTACATTTTAAGTGCCTAAAGGACACACTGTAAAGCAACTGGAAGTCAACAAAACAATTCAAAATTAAGTTGTTGAGATACACATTTTATATTTTTTCTACTTACCTTCATTCTTCTTGATGGTGAAATTTGGATTGTTGACCATTTCAGGAAGAAGGCTGTACAGGAAATAATGCCCATTTTTAGGATCATCCTTGTCAACAGCACTGACAATCTGAATTACCTGCAACAGAAATGGGCTCATTAACTTTTCACACTCCTGGTAAACAGACAGTGCTGGAAAAAAAAATTATTTACTGGACACATTTCATTTCTCCCCATGCCAGATTAAAAAAGAAAATTTATAACTTTGCAAGGCTTTTATAGTTCTGAGACTGAAAACCTTGGGAAGGGGAACTGTATGTGCCCCTTTTAAAATGTTTCCAGAACAAGGAGGCAGCAAATAGGCAGAGACAGGTAAGAGAGGCCAGCAGGAACTGCTGCTGATTAGACAAGTAATAAATTAAGTAATAAATTATTATTCAACCAAAAACCCAAAAATTTGGCTTCAGAAACACTCATATGGCTTATGGTAATCTTTCATTTAAGCTTCTCACTGGACCTAGATAGATAATATACGTTTAATCCTTTCTCCTTCACCCACCACATATTTCACTTCATTGAATAATTATAATTTTTTAAAATTAATTTGGATGTGTAATTTTTGATGAGAAAAAATTGAAATTGAATTTAAAAAAAAAATTGAGGTCTTCATTTTTTCCCCTTAATTCTAATAAAACCTCAGTTATTCCTGTACTAGGAATATCTGCTTGTTTTTTGTTTAACAGCATCATTATTAACTAATGATTCCTAGAATATGCAGGATCATAAGGTGAGAAGAATGTTTTGGATAGTTTGGATAATTTTGAATAGCCAAATAACTTTGTATGAAGAACCTCATATGATTTACCTCCCCAACTGCAGTGTCTGAAGTGGATTTACCTCCATTTACAGTATTTACCTTCTACATTACTCAGGTACTGCAGCTGATTATCTTCACATTATATAAGGTTGAAAGGACTGTGAGAGAAAGAAACAGTATTCCAAAATAACCAGGAGATTTGGGGGTTTGGGGTTTTTTGTTTGATTGTTTGGGTTTCTTTGTGATTGATATGTTTTGTTAGGGTTTTTTAAATATTCAGTGTATTTGCTTTTGATTCCAAAGGTTTTCCAGAGAAACAGAAACAAACCCAGCCATGGATCCAGATCCCACCCTCAGATCTGACTTTCAGTGCTAGTTAGCTCGTGCTTGATGAGGTTTATAAGAAATTTAATTAGAATTATTGACCTTCCCCACGTCCATTGAATCCAATAACATTTGTCTTATGTATTTATTTGCAATGCCAAAAGCAATGCACCAATAATTTCTTGCACAATTAAATTCAAATTAGGAATCACTACAAATTTTAAAGTGTAGAGTGAAAAATGAAAGCAGGGTTTGATGCTGCCTAAATTCATAGACTTGTATTTTAAAATTTCCACGTTTCACTAAGAAAATGGCAACAATGAACATTTTATTCTAGTGTAAACATAAGAACTATCAATCTGTATGTGTTCCATATATGACAAGAGTCAAAGTCATATTTATGTTCTTCAAGAGTCAAAGAAAGAACAACCATGGGGATCAACATCAAAACACAAATATTTGAAATTATGTATGTAAAAAAATGTTTGAACAAGTAATGATTTTTGTAGGACAACTCAACTTAGGAAGGAGTTTGAGACAATTCATTCCTTGCCTAATCATATTCTGGATAGGTCAGATTTATCATTATTATTATCAAAAATCTACTGAAAAAATTAGATTGCTTAAATACCACATAAATATGTGAGTTTTTTGATAACTATATTTATCAAGGTGGAAATCTTGATGGGATTTCAAGCAAATGTATTAGAAGAGATGGAAAAAAAAAAGGCCTAGCTCAGTTTTGCTTTGAGAAGTAAGTCTCCAATTTAATAGCTGAATAACAGATCCTAAAGGGGGAAAAATATAAACAGTGAAAAAACATCTAAATAACTTCTGTCTGTCCCAGTGCAGAGATGGAGCCATTTGCAGATGGGAAATATGTTCAGCTTTCTCTTTGTAGAGGTGTAAGGCACCAAAGCACCCACGTGGGATGTGCCCAGAGCTGAAGAAGGTACCAATAATTCATCATCATAGGGAAGTGCAATTTGGGCTGGGACAGATATATTTTGACAGGTATACTTTATGGCTGGTCAATTTTTCAAACACTGATAGAATGGGAAAGCAATGGGAAAAAGGATAATAGCAGAGTGAAATCTGGAAGGGCAAGTCCACAAAACAGGTGCAGTTTATCAGGTTGTTGTAATATTTCATCTGTGCTGGTATTCCATCCATTACCTTCACTGTTTACAAAATCCTTCTTTGTCTGAAAATGCACAAAAAATGATATGCAAAAGACAGGCTTAATGCAATACTACATTTGTTGTGTTACACGCACACATCACAGAATTAAGAGTTAGAGTTCCCATAGCAACCTTATTTCTTTGTGCCTTTCCATTAAAATAAGCTCCTAAAAAAAAAAAACCCACACAACATAAAACATAATATATATGCACTGATATAAAACTGTGGTATCTTTTACTCCATAAAGGTGAGGAAAGTCCAGTATTTCTCATTTCCAAGTTTTTATTAGTGTGCTGATAGGCATATTTTACCATTTCGTGTTGTGTGGTCACGCAGTGGAATACTACTGATGTAATTCTCTAACTCCTAATTTTGGTTCACAACATGGCTGAGAATCACAAAATCACAGAGTCACAGAATCATTTAGGCTGGAAAATCCCTCCCAGCCCATCCAGTCCCAGCTGTGCCCAATGCCCACCTTGTCCCCAGCCCAGAGCTCTGAGTGCCACCTCCAGCCCTTCCTGGGACACCTCCAGGGATGGGCACTCCAGAGCTCCCTGGGCAGCCCCTGCCAAGGCCTGAGCAGCCTTTCCAGGGAGAAATTCCTGCTGCTGCCCACCCTGAGCCTGCCCTGGCCCAGCCTGAGGCCGTTCCCTCTCCTCCTGGTCCTGTTCCCTGGGAGCAGAGCCCGACCCCCCCGGCTGTCCCCTCCTCTCAGGGACTTGTGCAGAGCCACAAGGGCCCCCCTGAGCCTCCTTTGCTCCAGGCTCAGCCCCTTTCCAGCTCCCTCAGCCCCTGCTGGGGCTCCAGCCCCTTCCCAGCTCCGTTCCCTGCCCTGGACACGCTCCAGCCCCTCAGGGTCTCTCTGGCCATGAGGGGCCAGGCCTGGACAGAGCCCTCGAGGTCCCTCAGCAGGGCCAGCACCAGGGACAGGCATGGCCTTGGTCCTGTGGCAAAGCCCAGGTGCCATTTGCCTCCTGCCCACGACAGGTATCTTTTCTTTCATGCACCCCAAAGGTGTTCTATCATGGAGAAATTGGTCAATATTTGTCATTAAAAAAAAAAAAAGAACTGATTTTTTTCACTACGTATCCAGTCAAAGTTAATAACCCTTTGCCTGTTCAGTCTTGAAATTTCTGAAATTACAAGTAGAATTCCAACTTTGATGTTGTATTAATACTTCATGCATGCATTTGATTCTGTACATACGTTTTAGAGAAACTTAGCAAATCAGCATATTTTGTTTAGCAGACAGCTCTGGATTGTAATGAATACTTAAATGGTCCCCTAGGACAACTTGGCTTTCTAATTTGTAGGTTTGTATTGCAGTTCTACAAAGCCACATGTTCCTGAAATAATACATACAAGGATAAACAGAAAAACAAAGTTATTATCAACGCATCATAACTATGTAAGTGCAATTTCAGTACATGGTACTGTTTAAAGACTTTTCCTGTGATGCAGCTTGTTAACCTCACTTAGAATTTTTCTTATTACTAGCAAACATTTTCCTAATTTTAATAAAACTCATCTTCCAACTCTGAGAAAGCTTTTTCAGTCCCACTGCTGTTCATGGTTATTTCTGCATTATTTTGCAGACTCAGAACACCGTAAGAGCAGACTCACCACAGAGCAATTTTAACGTTGTCTTTTCAGCTAGAGCCATCCCTTTACTGCCAGAACCTTCATTTGACTCTTCAGACACACTAAGTTCTACCTGAAGATTTCTCCCATCAGAAAGAAAAACAATTCTAGTAGGAGAAGTGAATAAAATAGAGACAAATTGCAGGAGTCTGGGAGAGCACTGTGCTCAGTTTTATATTGCTCCAGTTTAAAGCTGGCCTCGGCTCTCACATATCCCTGTCTGCACTACTTAAGTGAAAATTCTGGAGCTTTGTTTCCAGCAAACAGCACTTCCCTGGAAAAGTCTGAGTATGGACTGGGGAATAGTCAGTGAGGCACTTTTCCTACTCAACATTACACAAGTTCTGTTCTAGGAGTACAGGAAAATAATTTTACTGTGCTAGAGAACAACCAACAGCACAGCTATAGCCAGCAAACCATGAATGTTCTGGCTTTAGTAATTGGAATTACGCAAAAATATAGGGGTAATAAAACAAGAGCTGATTTGTGGCTAACACAGAGGTACTGTAAGAGTACAGTCAAAATTTTTTGTCTTTTTTTCTCCTAAAACTGACAAAAAAAAAAAATGTTTCTGGCAACTTTCTGTTGTGTGCAAAACTGTGCAAATACAGGCACAGACAAATACATTTCCTATCAGCTGGGCACCTTTACTCTTAGAGGTAGGTGAAGGCAAGGAAAATGCATCTGGCAGCATTGTACATCAACAGTTTTCAATCCATTGTGTCACCTCACCAGCAGCTGTACTTGCTACTGCAATTATATCAGAGCCCAAAACAACACTTAGAAAGTGGACTGGAATAGATGGTGCAATGTATTTAGTGGCTGCACATAAGGTTTTACAAATAGTTCAAATATAACCTCCTTTATGGTAAATCAAATTTGATTTAAACTTAGATTTAAATTGAACTGCAAATGTCAATAGACTGGAGTACATGAGGAGAATTGCACCTTTCCTGCACGTGTACATTTGAGTTTAAGCTTTGGACAACCATCCCAACT
The DNA here is from genome assembly GCA_013398075.1 of Notiomystis cincta. Classification (NCBI taxonomy): domain Eukaryota; kingdom Metazoa; phylum Chordata; class Aves; order Passeriformes; family Notiomystidae; genus Notiomystis; species Notiomystis cincta. Next base: position 14,627 of record VZRX01003539.1, read on the forward strand.
GGGCTTTTGCTACTGTATTGGGAGTAGTGTCATTCTCACATCAGCTATTTCATAGTTGAAATATATGTAGTTTCTTGAATTCTACATCCTGACTGATTAATATGATTTCTTCCAAAACTTGAATATAGAAATAAGAAAATACAATAAGGCAGTGGAGTTACTATAATCTTTCCAGGAGCTGATCATTTTTGAATGACAACTTCAATTCAGAACCTAACCTTGGTGATAATTCTGGACTGGTTACTGTTCCAGTAGTGCTATTTGTTTAAACACAGAATAAATTGCAGGATCAGTGCCACCTCATCCATGCTGGCAGCCAAATATTTAATAACCATCTGTAAAGTTCACCCGAGGATTTATGCTCAAGAGTGACATCTGCCACCAGATCAAGAGTGTAAGAGGTAATGGTAGATAAAGAATATCATGCTTTAATGAAAGTTTTCTGTAAGTGCTTAAACAAAAGCCTACTTTACCTGCTGACTCTTAATCATCTAATTTATTGTTTTATTCCCAAATGAAATGTGAACATTTTTCACCATCTCTTAAACCACCTGAAATTCAATAGGAATACCTAGATAAATACAGTCACAGAACACTGTACAACAGAACTTTCTGATTTTAGGGAAGCTCACTGAGTCCTGGATAAAGGCACAGTCATTAGAACTCATTCTATCCTGGAAAATATAACTACTCAGCATCTGAAATCCAGCCTGAGCTAAAAAGAAATCCACTCTGAGCTAGAAGAACTGAAATGCCAACAGTAACATGACTGTCTGCCCGTAAGGGCACATCTCTTCAGCGGATAGAGAGAATTCTCATTCCCTATATGACACATTTTTGACACCATTTTACTAAACAAAAAGGGGTGCTAGAAGTCAAATCATCCTCTGTAACAATACAATCCTGGCAGAGGTAGGTTGTCATACACTGTTATAGAGGTTGTCATTTAATACCACTAAAAAGAAAATAAATTCTAACTCTATTGTCAGGTAACCTTCTTTGTAGAGCAGTGAATTTAATGTCTAACACCCACATGAGACACAGGAATAGCTGGATTAACAAGCCATGTCATGCTGTCAGCTGCTGTTTATTTAAATAAAATGTCACAATCTAGAAATAAACTGCAAAGTTTAAAAACATTGCATTGTTGTAACACCCAGTGTTTCTCTTGCTGGACAAAAGTTACATCTCATTTACACTGCATTACTTTCTAAATGTCTGTGCATATTCTTGAATCTTCACCTTGTCATTTAGGTGGCATATGAGATATTCTTCCCTATTTCTGTACATTTGTCCTTCAAAGTGAATGCCTTTAAACAAATCTCCTTCATTTTCTTTGAAGAAGACTAAACAGTTTAAATCCTGCTTCTGACATGTTGCTGTTTACCTCACCTTGGGGAGTGTTGTGTCAGTTCCTTCAACAAGCTTTTTTTCATTAAATGAAGAAGGAAATAACATTTTTAATTTTTTTTAATATAAGGAAAACGTGAGCCTCCCTTCTCCAACACCATCTTTAGGTACTTTAAACACAATTACAATTTACTTCACTTTCCATCAAGTTCTGGTTTGCCGTCTTATTTTTTTCTGTCACAGAAAAGGGAGAACTGAAGAGAGATTGTAACTGAGGTAAGGCCAGGGGGAAATGGGTTTGTTTTAACTGTTTCTTCTAAATTATACCTGGGAGCAGCTGCAATGTAGGTCAACAACTGACCTGGAATTCAGGTTGGATTATACTGTCACCCACTAACACACATGAACTTACAAAGTGCTGAGCTCCCTCACACAGAGGGTGACGTTGGGAGCCTAAAGACACTCAGGATTGTTTCAGGATATTGTCCCAAAGCAGTCACCTTTAATTAAAAACTATACTTTTAGGGGAAAAAGTTTGTTTATATATGGAGAGACATCCCACAGAAAGTTTATCTTAAGTGAATGCTGAGAGCCATTAGCATGAACACATGGGCAGACATTTTTGGAATCAAGATGACATAAGGTGACAGGGGAAACTCCAGCCCAGTCTCACACAGCACATAAAACCTGGGATACTCACTTGTCCAGGCTTCCCATTCTCACACAGAAAGGCCTCGTGCTCTGATGCAAACTCAGGGGCATTGTCGTTCACATCAAGAACCTTGATAGCAACAGGCACCCGGGACACCTGGCTGTGGTTCCCTAAGGAAAGAAATTGAAGTACCAGAGGTGAGCATATTTAATTGGGAATTAAATACAGCAGTGCTTGCAGTGACCATGCTCTTCCTGTCTCCTGCCCTTGCTTAATTGGGCTGCCTCGTCTGTATGGATTGTGGAGTTGGAGCGTGATATAAAGAAGGATGGCCAGGGCTTTGTTGTTGAAAAGAATAAATAGATCCCTGTTGCAAAAAGCATTTGTTGGAGATTAGCTCAATGAAGACCTTTCTAGGTCTGTATTGGTAAGATTTTTCTTTGATGAAGTTTGTATTGTTTTATTGATAAAGTCCATTATACATGGAAAAGGGAAGGCTGCAACCAGCAGAGATTTATTTCTTTATCTTTGGCAGAGAACAGCACATTTTACTTCATTAATTGTTCTGACTGCACATTTGTTATTTCTTCATTGCAAACACAGTTAAAGTGCTGACCCACACTGGGGAAAAAGATGGATAGGAGACTGATGGGGCAAAACTAGGCAGTAATTTGGACTATTAAAGCACTCTGATCATCTACCAGAGACCAAAACCATGACCTGTGAACTTCTTTCTTCACTGAAGTAACAACTCATTATTTATAATATAGAGCTATTTTGCATAAAATTGCTTATCACTGTGAAGAGTAGAATGAGCTGTAAGGCAAGAAGAGCTAAACCAACAGTTTGCATCTACTGTGAACAGCTTCAGAGGCAGCTGCCTGTGTCTTTCCCTCAATTCAGCATAGTTAATTTGCTTAGAGACTACTTATAAATATTTTAGATTATTTTTCCCCAAAGAGCAAACCCACGAATTCAGCTTAAATTGAGGTCACCAGCTGATTTGGAGAGTCTGATACACTGTGTGCACATGCACACCTCCACAGGTAACTCAGTCCTAGTTTCAAAGTCCATCTCTCAGTGAATGTTATTTTCCAACCATGGTATTTTACCTTGTTTGTATCATCAGCAGTGACAAATCCCAATATTCAGGGTACATCTCAGTACAAATGACCACAAAGTACAGGAAGATCAGGCCCCACCAGTGCTCAGAGAGCAACTGGAGGCAGCCCTACAGGTGACAGAGAATAAAGGCAGAATCACCATGTATGCTGTGGGGTTTGTGGTTTCCATCAAGGTTAATTCTGCTGTGACCTAATCAAACCTGGTATCTTACAGCCCTGTTTTCTCCTTGTATGCTAAAGAAATTCAAATTTGGGAATCTAAATGTGCAGATATTCACAATTTGGGAATCTAAATGTGCAAATTTCAATGGCTCTACTGACATCGAAATGGCATGAAAATAACAATTTTAAAAATGCACACTCAAATATACCAGTGCTATAAATGGCTTTATATTTCTGGGATCGTCTGAAATACCAAAATTCAAAATTCCTCCTGTGTAGGATATAGAAGATCACTACACATCAGAATTTAAATGTTTGCCATCTTAAGGAGTGATAAGTTTTAATATGGAAAGAATTATATTACAGAAGAAAAAGAAACATCCACCAAAATATTGTATGAGCAAAATTTATGTCCATTTTGCATCTTACTCACTAACAAGTGAGGTGAACAATTATGCCATGAAATAATAATGCATTTGAAACCAAATAAAACCTAATATGCAAATCATGAATCCCAAACATTTTAAAAACTTTTTTTTAATCTTCATTTAATAAAAATACAGACAATGAATTTCAAGCTTATCAGAATTCTCAGCACTAGTGTCATATTTAAACACTAAAGATTTACTTTTATCTAAATTAATGAAATGATGGCAGTTCAAATCTTAAAGACATTACAGAGAAATGTAATTAATTAGATAAGCTTCTAAAGAAATTATTCATGTCCCTTGTGACTGCCCCCAAAATGTTTGTCTTTCATCAGAAATACAAACATTAAATTTAAAGATATTATAATTAGAAACTTGATGAGAATTCATTTAAAAAATTAATTTACTAAACACAAGAGAGACCCAACTGGTTTGGAAATCTCCAAACGAGGGCACATCTACTGCCTTGTAGGGTTCCTGTGACTGTGGTGAAATTTGTTGTTGAGAGAGAGGAGGAGAGGGAAATGCACGTACAGCTTGCACTGCCCACCACCCCAAACACCCTGCATTATTTTGTCATCCCAGACTTCCCAGGAGGTTCCACTTTGTGCTGAGTGTTCCCCTGCACCCTGAGCACACCCGTGTGAACACATTCCCGAGTCCTGCTCGGCACACCCAGGCTGGAAAAGCTGTCAGGAAGAAATGGCTCCATCTGCTCCTTCCACACGTGTCATGGCTGCAGATTCTCCGTGGGGAAACACGGACAGAGGATGTTCAAACTGAATCCCAGATCTGTTGGCAAAGCCTCAATCCCTGAACTGGGAGCAGGAAGGGACTGGAGGGGCCCAGGCTGGTCACAAACTGCATGGTCACTGCTCTTCAGGCTGTTGGGTGTCTCACTGATTAGCATTCAACATTCAGAACTTGCCTTCACTTGAATGGTCAGATCTTTCCAAACTAGGGACAAAACTGAGTTAAATTACTGTGTGGGGTTTTGTTGAGTTTGTTTTTTTTCCCAATAAACCCCTCAGTCAGTAGATTTAATGGAGATTGAATCTTACTGCATGCACCAGATAGACAGCAAGACTAATTGCTCAACTTCCAATCTGGTATTTTATGCAAAATCATTTTAAAAATGTGAAGTTAGGGACTCTCTAAGGAGCTAACCAGATTTTTGAAAGCTCTATCACCTGTATTTATTGTGATGCACAAAGATCTCCCTTCAATCTTGCAATACAGAAGTATCATTAAGGTTGTCACTTGAGAAGCACCAGCTTCACTTGAAAATTTAACACTCTGAGATGCAAGATTGAAAAATATCGAGAAAATTTCCACTAGTCTAATTAAATAAAAGTCTTTTCAAGCTAAAGGGCACAGAAGGACTTAATTGTCCTTTGGTGACTCCACCCAGCGTCTAGATGAGCACAGAACATTTCTGAAGTCCAGCAGTGAGATCCAGATGAGCACAGAACACACACAGAAAAGCATCCAGATAATTCCAAGGAAAGGAAGACTCAATGCAAGAAAAACTAGTGAACTTAGTTTGGGCTGATAAATGAATTTCCAAAAGTAAGGGAAAATCCACCCTGCCTTAGTAATGCATATTGAAAGGTTTACAAGGATTATAAGCACCTAAAAAGCTTCTCTGCTTTTCTCCTGTTCTCAAGATTCTACTGGAACATGAAATGCTTAAAAAACTGGCTGAGTAACCCACTGAAACCTACTCATGATTTCAAAAGGCTGCAGAGTTTGATACCAAAATGAAAAGGCACATGAGATAATCAAAGTCAAATTAAAACAAACAAATAAATAAACATTATCAAGACATTTAGGGTCTCCAAATCTGAACTTTTGGTAGCTGCAGCCTTATGTTTTACCATTTGTTATGGGGATCAACACTTTTCTTCCTTCCTGGAAAAAGTCCTATATAACTGAGATGTGTCTGTATTGTAGGAAATTTATATTACAAAGCACTGAGTGTCATCAACATTGTTATTGCACACAGCAAGTCCTCCTAAGAGTAACTAGAGCTTATAAATATGATTTTTGGTCTTGTCCCATAACTAACAAAATATAAGGCACTTAAACACTTAAAGACTTCTTTAAACACTTAAAGACTTCAAAAACTTGCTTAGAACACTTACCTCCATCTTCTCCTGACTGATAAAATGTTTTTTGAGATAAAGAGAATTATTGTGGCCTAAAATGAAGTTAATAATTTATTTAACCCAAAGAAATCCAGTTTAGTCCAGTTTTCTTTTAAGTAATTATATCATCCAAAACCATTTAAATGTTCTCTTTAAAAAGTCATTAGCTCTCTTGTATTTTACATACAATTTACCTGAATAGCAGGTAGATTCCTAGAAAATAATAATAATCATCATCATCATCACCACCACCACCATCACCACCAGGTCTGTAAATTATTATTTCATGCTTCACTGATTCAATGAAATTTCTGCAGTAATAATACTTTAAATTAGAAGTAGAGGAAATCCTAGTTCTAACAAAGAAATCAAAGCAAAATCTGAAACACTGACTTAATGAAAACAACAGAGCTTGGTTTACATCCCTTATATTTCAAACTTAATAAGTTGTATTTTAACAGATGCAGTTCCCATGACTTTATCAAAGTTTTATCTGATGACCTTATTAAGATAATCCACACACAGGACAAGTGCATTTCTCCTGTTAGTTTATGTTGTTGTTTTCTTTAGGCAATCCTTTCCCTCTACAATGCCACAGCTTATAACCACCTTTCTTTCATATAAAACTGACAAATCTGACTTAAAGAATCCTTAGATACACAGATGCTATTGTGCAACAGAGGTTTTATTTATGTTGAGGCTAAACTCTAGAAATCAGATAGTGCAGGAAATACAGGGCTTGTTTGTCTGCAGCGCTGGGTAATGATCTGATTCGAGAGAGGCTGAGTGCCTGAAACCCACTCCAAAATTGTCAGGAAGACAGCAGCAATTGCCAGCATTTCTGTTAAAAATACCAGAACACAAAGCTATTTCTGAGCTGGGACAAAACTCAAACAACCAAACTAAAACCCAGACAGAACTGTTCACCAGGAAGATTTAGATTTCCCCACTGAAATGATTGTATTTTTAAAGGATGAGAAGTCATGGATTATCTAAACAGCAATATAAACATACCAGCACTTGGGAGGAAGGCTCCTGCACGAGCTGCTAAGACAAGAAACAAACACTGCCTCCTAATTATTATTGCATTTGTATTTCTTTCAGCACGTGGAGCATGCTGGAGCAGCACAGATTGTGGCGAGTGTCTGTGTGTACATGTGTGTGGGAGGGACGTGGAAAGCAGGAGATGGGAAACATATTTCTCAGGTTTCTTCCTTAAGTCACTTTTTGGAGAAAAATAACAACAGAGTGGAGAAGTTTTGTCTCCTTTCAGCAGCTCCCAGGGTTTATTTCGTTGTGGGCTCCAGAAGGATGAATGAGGCAAGGGCACAGCTTTGTCACACTCAATTTCTATTTCCTCGCTAAGAGACTGTCAGAATTTAACCGAGAAGTAGCTTAATATCACCCACCTCTTCAAAGCTCAATTTGGAGTTAAGAGGCTCCCAAGGTTCAGCAACTCCATCTGTAAAGAGTTGACTCAGGAGGGCCACATTCCCCTATCTCTAATCAATATATGAAATGTATCACTTGAGACTAAAGGCCTGATTTTACTTTCAGGTTGCTGGCAACACCAAAACAAAAAATAAAGATTAAAATTTCTTTGATACATGCACACATCATGCCAGAAAATGTTAATTAAATACACCATATTCTTCAAGTTTTCACCTACTTTCTTTTTCTGTGGGATTTTTTTTTCATTTGCACAGAAGTGCACATAAGACATTAAAATTATTTCATATAACCCAGAACCAATCAGACTCTGAGCCAATGACCTAAAATTTGCAGAAAATGGAGACATGCCTGCAAAAAGACCAATTTTTTTTTTATCAGTGATATTCCACCTAGCCCTGAACTCAGTTCTTTGCTTGCCACTGTAAATAGCAATGCTGCATTATTTCCTATATTTGAAACAATTTAAGATTTCAAATATAAATATTCTTTAAATTAAATGAGGGATTTCAACTGGGTACTTTGTTAACTTCAAAGGATCAACACTGATGTATAAAACTTGATAATAAACTCAAATTTAGAAAGGAAATCTATTCCTTTTTTACAGGTACAATGCATATTGATAGAATCAGTTAGCCCTCATTTTGCTTATCTGAGGTCAGGCTGTAATTTGACATTCAAATGCAACCTCTCTGCTATTTTTCATGCCATGAAGCTGTGCAGTTATTCAGCAGCCTCACAAACAGTTATTCTGTAATTACCTCTGATACTCTTTGAATTGTAAGATCCATTTGCAAAACCAGGAAAGGTTTGTAATTTTCTGCAGAAGTATCTTATTTTGCTTGGTGTATTTGCATGATATTCTCTTGTCTGAGTGCAGAGACAGATCAAAAGGGCTTGGAATGGAGAGACTGGATCAGAAAAGCAATGCAAACCCTCAAATGTAGCTCACAAGTGTGAAAAGGGCCCCTTCTACCACAACCCTGGTTATAAGGGAAAACCAAAAGACCCTGTTGTGTTTAAATTTAGCTGTGCATGATAAGAGAGGAGTTATCCTCTGCTGCAATGAGAATGAGAACACAGGTGAGTGAGCTCTGAGTTTATCCTGGAAGGAGCAGAGAATGCTGAAATTAATTCATATCCACCTTGGGGCTGGAGGGGATTGGGAAGTAAAGACAACCCCACCCATTGTGCCACCCTTCTAAAATCCCAACAACCCAGAAACTCAAGGCTTTCTGGTTATTCCAAATCACTCTGAATGGTGGTTTGTCTTTAATCACAATGTTTGAAAACTCCACCTTGGTGTCACCACTTCCTGTTCACCAGCACGGGCTCCAAAAAGCACGTGCTAGAAGAGCAGGAGATGCTCCATGCACTGGATAACAGGAGTGCTCCTAACATGGAACACACATATTGCAGCAGACAGTTATTTGGAGGCTGTGGATGTGTTCACCTGCACCTCACAGCAAAGCCTGTGACACTGTCCCCCATGGCATTCTCCTGGAGGAGCTGCAGTCCAGGGCATCTTCTCTGGACTCCACCCTGGCTGATGGCCTGACCCAGTGGGGAATGGTGCCACACCCAGCTGGGGCTGGGCACTGGCTCTGGTGCTGTTCAGTATCTTTATGGATGATGTAGATGAGGGAATTGGGGGCACCCTCAGTCAGTTTGCAGATAACATCAGGCTGGGTGGGAGTGTGGATCTGCCGGAGGGCAGGAAGGCTCTGCAGAGGGATCTGGACAGGCTGGATCCATGGCTGAGGCCAGTGGTTTGAGGGACAACAGGGACACGTGCTGGGTCCTGCCCCAGGGCACAACAATGCCATGGAAGGCTCCAGAGGGGCAGAGGGGCTGGAAAGCTGCTGCTGGGAAAGGCCCTGGGGGTGCTGGTGACAGGGGCTGGACACGTTCCAGGTGTGCCCAGGTGTGCCAGAGGCCAAAGGCACCTGGGCTGTGCCAGCCCTGGGGTGGCAGCAGGGCCAGGGCAGTGCCCACCCCCTGTGCTGGCCCTGCTGAGGGACCTCGAGGGCTCTGTCCAGGCCTGGCCCCTCATGGCCAGAGAGACCCTGAGGGGNTGGCTGTGGGATTCTATGAGTGCGTGGGATATGCACAGGAGAGAAAAACGGAATATGAAAGCAATAGGAACAAAAGGATGGGATGAGGCTTGAAAAGAGTTGGAATAGGCATCCTAATCAGAAATTGTAGCACCTTTGCAATATTTAAGTAAGAATTACAGGTCCATGTCTCTTGACAGAATCTCTGGATGAAAAGAGCATGTCCTTAGAGGCTGCTCTGCATATGTAATTTTGACCACAGTGAGCTTTATATTCACAGTGACACATTAGAAGATGTATGTGACACATCAATATGAGTAAACAAATACATAATTCAAAATAAAGTATGAGTAGAGCTGCTTCAGCAGGTTGTACTGGAAGCTCCTAAAGTCATGTCAGGTTTATGACAATGAAGCAATTCCAGTTTATTCACCAATCCTAAGTAAATCCTTAAGGGAAAACGATAAAAACACAATAGTGCCAACATCCTTCCACCCACATCTATTCAGGGACCAACCTGAAACAACTTCTGGCAGAAAACAACCTGTATTTGTGATAAAGCACTGTGTAATTGAGCCTCATTTGTCTCTAACGAGGACACAAGGCAGGAGGAAGTTTGTTGGCAGTTATGTCATACTCAGTAAATTAACTGTGTTATGTATTGAAGTGGGGAATCATTACAACTGTAAAATTAAGAATACAGCTCAAGTTTTAGCACTTACTAGCAGTGCACTTACTAACTACAAGAAATGGCAACCTAGAAATATTTGAAGTTTTCCAGTTAAAATTTTTTGCAGAAGGTCACTGCACATCAAACAAACAAACAAACAAACATAAAATAAATGGAGAAATTATATCTAACTTCAAGCAATAGTACTTCAGCCTAACTAAGCAACAGAAATACAACGTTTGTGATCTCTGGAAGCATCTCCAAGTAGGAAGCATTGCTCTACAGATGACCCAGCATTTCAGCAAAAGCCAGAGGCTACTAAAAGATTTTGAACAAAGGTTTTCCATTTCCTTGTGGCAAGCACCACTAGGAAGGAAAAAAAGTTAGGAAAACAAAGAAGCTCAGAATCATCTTTCTGATGCTTTCATTATACACTCTAGACTAACAACAGTGTGATGAAAAGCCACTGGATCTGTGCTTCTGTGTATCATAAGCCTAATTAGGATTCCAGATTTTCTGAGGCAGTGTAATGCCTTAAATTGTTATGAGGAAGTAACAGGTTTTAATTTCTAAATATAACAACGAGGAAAAGAAAAATAAACACAAAAAGCCGCAGCAACAACAACAAAACCAGAAAATAATATCTTGTTCTTGAATGACAGAAAAGAATTTGACTTAAAAATAAGGCAGGAAAAGAAATTGACTGAAGAAAAGAATTTAAGACACAACAAATGTATCAGGACATGATTTGCTGTTGTGTTTCTCAATTCCAGCTTAACCAAGGGAGTTGTGCTGACATAAAACAGTCAGGAATCTGGACCACACTTTAGAGCAATTAGATCATTAATATGCTAATACCTCATGCATATTAAAATCTTATAAAAATATTGACTTAGATATGCAAGGTCTTATTGTCAATTATAATTAGCTATGAAATTTTCTAATGACTAGCAGCAATAATAATAACAATAAGCAGACTGATTGAGGACAAGTTGTCTGGAGTATTTGGGGGGTTTTATTTGAAATGATTTCATGATTGAAGTAAAATAATTTATATGAAATGAAATCCCTTCCTTACTCATAGACAAAACATCAAAATGCTTTAATAAAGATTGTTATTAAAGCAGAATTTATTATACAAGATTTAAATGTCATTACTTTTAGAGCTCATATTCCTTTCTGAGACTGATTTTCTTAACAGTGCAATTTAATTACTCTTATGTTTCCTTCACAGATAAAATATTGCTGGATATCCTGGATATGAATCAGATTCTAGGAGTTCAGCATCAAACCTTACTTGCATACCTTCAGCAATAAGCAAAAAAGACCTTCCTAGAACATCAGAATGCACCTTCAAATATATAATCTCCTTTGTTTTTCAGCCAGAAAACAGTTCCATTCTTTCCTGCCCCACACCTTTGCCAGAAGCCCAGAGCATGCTGCTCAGAGTCTTATTCTGGACAGAAATGTGCCTCAAGGAGATTGCTGGAAATTATACTGAGTTACAAACCTCTGCTCTCACCTGCTCTCATGCAGAAAAACCAGTGGAGATTTTAGGTAGTCCCATTCTGCTCAGAACTGATGAACTCAGCTTCTCAAACGAGGTGAAATCCACACAGTATTTCTAAGAATAATCTTATTTTCTTTAGAACTCCTAATTCAAATGTTCAAACTGCAGATGGCCAGCTAGTAGCTGGTCAGGGTAAAGATGCACTTTGATAATATAACATATATCTATATCATCTATATATCTCTCTGGTCAGCTTAACCAGCCTCTAGATTTCCTCAAAGTAACTAATAAATATTCTGTGTGTTAATTACTCATGTACATTTCTGCTTGTATTCCTTACTTGAATCCTTCCCTGGGTTTTGCCCCAGGAAACCTTATTTCCTTCTAAAACACCACCTAATGGTCCTACCTTTTGTGTTTAAAGCTTTGAACTCCAGTATATCTTTGTGAAACTAATATTTGCCAATCTAGAACTTGGATGTCTAGCCTGAATTTGTAATGCCCAGAAAACAGAAATATAATTTAGGCTATTTCTGCAAATCTTTCTCCTTGCCATAATGATGCTTGCTACCTTCTCTGACCGTCTTTTTGGGTTATTTTGGTGTTGTTTGTTATTTTACTGAATTACTCCGATACTTTATTAACAGCTTCCTTCCATGCCTCCCCCTCTGGAAACAGAGGTGCCCAACTTCTACTCAGCATGTCCATACCTGAATTTCTGAATTTTAGTGTTTGCTCCTGAACTACTGAGGCCATTTCCTCCAGAGACTGTTTCACAAGCACACTCCTTTCCCATTTGTACTTCCTCATCATATGGCCACTCCCATGCTATTATCAGTGTGGATCACCTCTTCTGCTATTCCTGAGCTGTGTGAAACACTACTGGGAAATTTTGTGCTATGTTTAAGTACAATTTCACAGCTGAGAGCTGCAAACTGGCTTGGCAAGATGCACCATCCCTCCACTGCCCAATGGCAAACCTTCAGTGACCCATTAGGATCTGAGGAGCTCTGTGTAACCCTGTAGCTATGTGGAAATGGATAAAATCCACCTCAGTAAATTCTGTGTTTCAGTGTAAAAATGATGCATTATATAGTTTGAGTTCCACTAAACCACAGCAAAAAGGATCAAGCAGAAAAGGTTAATATTCTTGAGCTTCTCTTGTTTAAACCTCCATAAAGGCTTATTTCCTTCTCTTTCTCAAACTTACTGAAATTTACTCAGCCCTAAGTTAGAGATAATTATATGATGTACCAAAGTAACTCCCTAAAATGTTAGAATTATTGCTAATAATGCCTATAGTTATTTTTACCATAAAAGGCTAAATAAAATTAAATAAATGAAAGCATAATGAAAGCAAGGTATTCTTGGCATTAAAAAGTACATTGTAGCTGAAGGCTTGTTCTGAAGAAGTATGTCTCTCTTTCTTTTTAATTAATGTCCTTGCATTTTTTAGAGGAATACACAATATAGATAACTTTAGTAGTGCATGTGCTGGGTGATGATTCAATTACTGTATTTATATTCTCAATAAACCATATAGAGCCTTTCTGGCTTTATGCCCTTTCCCATTAGGTGACAAAATTGCCTCATACTTCTTCATTTCCAAAGAATGCCGTTGGTGTGGGTAATTACCTGTGTCAGACAGGGCCCACAGCTTTGTCCTTGAGATTCCTCTGCTCTGGGCCTGGAAAATATTTATTGTGGTCAAATCACCATTTATATTTCAAGACCTTCTCTAGATTTCCACCTCTTGCTTTGAATAATTACTCACGAGAATTTCTTCTGGTTGTGGCAGTCCTGGGGCTTTGCCCAGCCCTCGGGCAGGGGGCTGAGGCTGCCACACAAGGGCTGCTGGCCTGGCACATGGGGCTGAGAGCCAGGAACCCTTGGATCAAGCAGTCAATCACAATGAAAATAACACCTCTGACTGCAGTGCCTGCAGAATAAGAGCGACAGAAATCCCAGTAAAACCCTTCATTTAGAGATTTAAACCTTGGCTAAAAGCTCCAGACTACCAGAAATATCCTCTCCCAGGCACTGGCTTTGGAATTCCCCAGTGGACTACTCTGTTGTGTGTCTGAGAGTGTGATGAGCAGAGTGTGAGGATCACAGCATCCCAGAGTGGGGTGGGTTAAAATAATCTGCTTCCAATCCCCAGCCATGTCAGGGACCCCTCCCACTGTGCCAGGCTGCTCCAGCACCCAATGTCCAACCTGGCCTTGGGCACTGCCAGGGATCCAGGGGCAGCCACAGCTTCTCTGGGCACCCTGGGCCAGGGCCTGCCCACCCTGCCAGGGAACAATTCCTTCCCAAGATCCAACCTAAGAGGGAGAAGAATCCAGTGTTGCAAATGATCATAACACAGCTCAGAGGAAAATATAAACCTTGAGTAGTCCACTCAGTGCTACATTGGGTGAAAACAAGCTTGAGGATGTTAAAGGGATCATCATTTACCTGTCTTCAGAGATAATGAACCAGGCTTTCTGTTATTTATTGATGTGTTTGTCACAAATCTGAGCTGGCCAAGTGGAATATATTTAGAAGTCTTTACTTGTTGAAATCTATGGTATCATTCAAAGAAGCTCTACTATGTAATACAATATTCTGGAGGAAAAGATTACCTCACTTTTTAAAAAGAGAATTCCAGATAAGCATTGCTAATAATAAAAGCGTTGCAGTATATTTTATTTCCAAAGAATTCACTAAAATTCTGTATCTCAAGCAGATCTCAGCTTCAGTTTCAGAGGGATGACTATGCAAATATCAAGATATTCATATTTAAATCAGAGGAATGTTGTGCAGTCAAACTATATTGCTAATAGATTTATTTATAGGTTAAGTTAAAGCAGCTTCTCTGAGATAAGTCTTTGCTTTGGTTTCAAACCACACCAGTTCTCCATTTATTACAGCTGTTGTTATATCAATTAACCAGCAGTGATGGAAGTACAGGGCATTTCCTTGGTAATAATGGCTCACATTGTGAGTGTGCTAGGAAAGTATCTGCAAGGTGGCTGCTCCAGCCATTAGAGGATGGAAATGGAAATGGAAATCCATGCAGCTGGAGGCGGGAGGAGGACAGGGTTTAATTATTACATGTTTTATCCATGTCTGGCAATCTGATCACTTGGATGATCAGTGATTCTGAGCTCCATTCAGAATCTGTAGGAAAAAATGGCCTAATAAATAAGTCATGGCTATTTGATTTTCTTTGCCTCTGACTAACACTGACAACACATAATGTGGTAAGTGCACGAAACCTGTGAAGGAACTGGTAGAATACTGAGGAGGTTAAGCCCAGCCTGAACCCTGCTCTGCTTCACTGCCCAGCAAAATTGCCAACCAGTTAATGCCAGCACCACAAGCATGCCAATGGCAGCAGGGTTGCAGCTGTAATAGTAATCTACACAACCAAGAAATGTATTTGTGGGTTCAAGGGAATGGGATTGCATCTGACTATTAGGATCCTGACTTCACTAGATTTCACTGAATGGTAGAAAATTCATTTCAAGCAAGTAGCAAAGAACCAAAGATGTGATGAGCCTTTGTACATACAGAAAAGATGCACCAAAAGAGACGTCTGTAATTTAATCACTCATTCTAACTGCACTGCAATTCAGGCTGTCAAAAAATCCTTGCACATGCCCCCAGATTCCTTTCCGGTTCAGGATATAGCTCCAGAGAGCTCAAACACATAAGCAGCACTATCAACCCTGACTTACAGAGCAAGACTATATTCACCCCTCTTCTCTCAAGCATTTAAATTTAAAATCAACCTCTCAACCTTGGCTACATCTTTAAGCTCATGTAAGTCTCAGCTACACCACAAACTAATGAGAAATCTCGTTAGTTCAGTGTTTAAAGTTCAGAGTCAGTGACAATGTTCACCCTTTACATCCACAGAGCACAGAGGTTCATTCTCAGGCAATCATTCTGCCAGTGGACCTGCTTCCTCCAGCCTGTCATCACCTGGATATTCCTGCTCTTTTCCATTCAGCAGGGTAGACTTGGATGAATGGCAAGGTAGAAAGAAAATTTAAGAATCAATTCACAGGTTCAATGGCTTTGAGTCTCGCCCTTGCCATGACTGTATTTCTGCTGCACACCATAAGCCTGCATTTCAGAGGCATCTTCTGAAGATGTCAAAGTTCTTTCTAATATTATCTTCTCTTAAAAATCCATGTGGCAGAATTCATCAGCACAGAGGAGACGAGCGAGGAAAATAGTTAAACAACAAAGAAGCAAAAATTAATTTGATCCCATAAGAAAGAGATGTAAGAAATCACACAATAGGAAAAATGTGCAAAAGATATGGAATATTTAGGACTAGACAGATTTAAAGGTGGCAGTTGAGAGGACCAAAGCTGCAGAAGGAGTTTAAAGGAAAACTTATTACTAAACATGAAATACTGAAACCAGCACCTATGTATCACTTGTGTCACCTAAACCTCACCTGTCCCATGTTAATCTCATTCAGTTTATTCTTTTCCACAGATGGGTCTTTGCCTGGTTTCACCTTTAGTAACCACAAAAAGATTGAAGAATTCACTGCTGTGGGCATCCACCTGTTAAGGGATCCTCCTGGTGTGACCATCCATGGGACTCTCTGTCACTCACACTCCCAGCACCTCACACTGCCAGGACCTGGCAGCAGCTCCAGGTGTCCTCTTGACTCCCCACACCCCACTCACAGCCAGGTCAGGTTTCCTCACTGCTTCAAGCCCAGGTTGCCCTTGGCAGAGTCTCAGATCTCTCATTCCATAAAGCCATTTATTCCCAGTAACACAGACACAGCCTGAGCCTGTGCCTCTGAGGAGGGACCCCACAAAGGCTTTTAGCCCTGGGCTTTTATCCCTTCACAGCCTGAGCACAGGGAAGCCTTGGCTCACCTTCCTGAGCCCTGGGCTCCTGCACTGGCTCTGGGTATCCCTCACCCAGCTGTGCCACAGGTCCCCTCGGATCCCTGGTCGTGCAAAGGGTCACAGGTCACATCCTCCTGTCTCTCTGGGCTCCCACACAGAGCTCAACCTGCAGCTTGCAACCCAAGCTACCTGCACCAGGTGTGTCCCTCAACACAAGCAGAACACACCGTGGTTACTGGGATTCAAACTGGGATCAAACAGGAGGCAAAAGCTCTGCCCATGAATTTTGGGAACCAGAACATAAATGCAATACAAAAGTCTGGGCAAATGCCTGAGGGACAGCCACTCAAGGCAGCTGTTCTTTAGGCTGGCTGGCCAGTTAAACTCCCTGAAGGCAAAGGCTCCAGAAAACTGGAAACTCCTTCAGAAGTCTCTCAGCGATGGGAAAGTAAAGTATGGATCGGCACCATCCAAATTGTCTCACTTTGCAGTCTCTGGATACAATGGTAATGCTATTTGTCACCAACAGCAGGAATTTGTTCTGAACAAGCACTGGCCAGACACTTGCCTGTGAATAACAACAGAAAATGTCTTTCTTCTGAATAAAAACTCCACAAAAATCCCACCAAAAAAACCCAAACCGGTCTTTTGCCTGTCAAGTACAAGCAGAAGGATCAAGTTCCCCACTGCCTCACACTTTTCTCCTCCTTGTTTTGCTAGACATGAAAGGGTTAAATTCACATTTTGGAGCTTTCAGATTAAAAGTGTTTAAAATTATCCACACACATTTTATATCTGATCACTTTTAGAAAGATCAGCCAGTCTGAGCCCGAGGATCTTCAACCCCATCTCAAGTGAAAATGCAGAAGCAGTAATGCTCCATTCAGCCACACCAATCCTGCCTTGGGAGATTCCACCCTAGGACAGTGGCTGAGGGATGATACAAATAAATCACTTTATGATGATGACAGCAGGAAACTCCCCAAAATTGCCTCAGCTTAAAGCAGAAATTTAGCTGCAGGTACCTTAGCAGCACAAAGCTCTGAAATAGTCAATTATGGTTTGTTAAAAGTTGGTGTTTATCTATGAAAGTGTTGCTAAATCAAGGCATATTTAGGATCTACCATGCTGGGAATCAAGAAATAAAAATCCAGTATGATGGTTTATGAGTAGTAAGCAAATTTAATGGCAATTAACTGGCCTGGTCATTCCCTGCAGGTGGAGAGGAGAGCCTTGCACAGGCCCTGGGAAGCAGCCAGCCCAGAAAGAGGAAATGTCCCTGCACAAACAATTCCAACATGTTTATTTTCCTGGGACGGATCAGCAGTCCATTAATAATACTGTCAGTGAAGGCACTGTAATGACACACTTTGTATTTGCATTTGCTGCTTGTGTCTGCCTCCAACAGATTTCTGTTATTTTACAACAGAGATTTTGCTTATTACTGTCTTGGAAAAAAAAAAATCTAAAAATGCCCATTTTCCCCTGTGTGACAGTTCTATAAGCAAATTTAATTTCTGTTTGAGGAGCTTAAAAATAATTTCATTTAAAGAAGCAAAGACAGTAGTCTATGGAATGAAGCACTTGTTTTATGTAAATGTAAAATAATTATATTAGGAATGCAAAAATAAGCCATCAGCAGGAACACAAATGCTTAGAACAAGAATTGCATTATTATTTTCATAGCCAGTCTGATAAGAGGCAATTTTACAAAAGCAGTAGATGCTGAGGCTCCCATGAAGTCTAATGACAAGGCTGATTTCTTACCAAATTCTTGAGTATAATTTTGTTTTAAAAAACTGAAAATGCAACGGGCAGACTTCATGCTTGTGTGGCTTAGTAAAGTGCAGTCCTGGCAACTTTGCTCTGACACACACACATGTAAAGGAGATATAAAAACGACCTGGAGGAGCATCTTGCAAAATTATTCCTTTTATCTTGTTCCTTTTGGACTTTTTAGAGGAAACAAAATGTAAAATGGCTTCATTTTACATCTTACTCTTCCAGCATCTGAGAATTTTGGATCATAAACTAGTAATTCTGCTTTCCATGCTGTTAGTAAATCTCATGATCTGAGAAAATTAGCAGGGAAGTTTTATATATTTTTCCTTTAAAAACATTGAAATTATCAGCTATATTAGTTGAAAAAGTACACCTGGTGAAACCAGACCTTCCTTTCTTTCCTCATGTGCTTCCCTGTGGCTTGGCTTTCCTGCAAGCAGAAAGTGTTCCTGCTAATTTATGGAAGTATTGTTCGCTGTGAGATGGAAAAGTAACAGGCACTACTGGCACTACTGGCAATGAAATCCCCAAATTTCTGAGGGGGGTCAGATAAGCTGGGAGCTCAGACTACACCCAGAGCCACCTTTCCCACTTTTCACAGATTCCTCAAATGTTTGTTTTTGAAAACAAGTACCACAGGAGAGATATCAGACAACAGAAATGGCCCAAATAGACATATTTTATCCCTAAATTTATTATGTTCATAGCTACAGTACTATGGAACTGAGCTTCAGATGCTCTGTACCATAATGCTGTATCCTTCAAAAAGATTTGGGGGAAAAGCAAACATCCCATAACCCTGTTCCTTCCCTGC
Source organism: Notiomystis cincta (assembly GCA_013398075.1). Taxonomy (NCBI): domain Eukaryota; kingdom Metazoa; phylum Chordata; class Aves; order Passeriformes; family Notiomystidae; genus Notiomystis; species Notiomystis cincta. The sequence goes on from VZRX01003539.1 coordinate 33,631, forward strand.
AAGAGTGAGCAGTCCTGGCCAGCAGGCTCTGGAGGCTGCAATTCCTACAGTGCTGGCTCCAGAGTGGGCTCTGCCAGGGCTCTGCTGCACACTGGGGGCAGGACAGAGGCACCAGCAGAGCTTTCCAGGGTCTGTGTTCCAGCTCAGGACAGCCCCACCTGCCCCTGTGCCTCACCACCCTCCTGTCAAATGCACTGTCTAAAGCACAGTGCTAACACCAACAATAAACTTCACTGCTGCCTGTGATCCTGTCAGCAGCTCCAAATTAATTAGGAATTCTCTCTGATTAAAATCTCTGACCCGTGCTGCCAGGCAGGGCAGCTCTCCTGACTCAGGTGTGCAGAGCAGCCACCAGGGCTCTGTGGACCTGAACAATGCAGCTTCCTGTCGAGAGCTGGGTGTGGGTAAACTCATGCATACGTATCCAACAGCACTACTTTCATGCAACATTACCCCTGTGCTTAACCATTTATGGCTCTGAAACATAATAGCACTCAGAATTAAGAACGTCTGGGTTGAGCCTTCCATTTACTTCTATATTAGCAAAGCTTTAAATTTTTTCTGTCTTAATATAGCTAATTATAAGGGCTTTGGTTTGAGTTTTTTAAACCATTTTATGAACATTTACCCTGCATAACCTGTATATATGTACTCATCTATCTCTTCAAAATCTCTATCACCATATTCACTGGAAAAAAAATATGCAGTTGTGAAAACTAAAAAAAAATGGAGCTGGCACAGAAATTATGCCTTCTTTCCAAAATTCTCTAATTTGAACACCCAATACATTTTATTTTACTGAATTATGTGCGGTTTCCACTGCTCAGCCTGTTAAAATCAATTACCAACCCAACAGAACAGTCAGAGCACACAAATACTCACTGGTTTCAGTAGCTACAATAGTGATGTTGTGCCACGTGCTGGTTTCTCTGTCCAGGGGTGTTGCCAGAGTTATTTTCCCATCCTCTGCATTGATGTTGAACTGTCTCTCAAGGTCAGTGTGGCGATCAATGGAGAACCTGCAAAAGAGACATCCCTGTAATCTACTTAATGAAGTTGGTGTAATCCATACAGTCACAGAGACAATTTAGGGAGCCCTCTGAGAGCTGCAGTTTTATAGCCAAATGGATTGAGAAGCTCTATAGCATCATAATTTAGAAGACAAAATGACAAACCGAGGCTAAAAAAACGTAATAATTATTGCCCAAGGAGTAATTAGCTGTATACCCAGTGAGGAGGTCGTAAAGTGCCCTCAGGTTCACTGGGCAGCATCTCTGAGAAACGCTGCTGATCAAGAGTTAATTACACAATCCATCATGTTTATTGGACAGTTTCTATGGTATTTCACAGGAACTGATGATAATTTCAATGGTAATGCATTAAGCCACAAAAGTGGTGGGCTTTGTGGTTATTTTAAAAAAGGGCTGAATAATATTATTTTACCAATAAATTTCAGATTAACAAAGCATGAACGATTCACCAAGCACAATGTTTGTGTCTGGTTCAAGAGTTCCACGGGCAAAGCACAGTGAAGCACCATTTCTTCCTATAAAACACTGCAAATGCTGGAGGCCTGGTTCTTTGATGGGTTGACATCCCTGATTTTTACCAAAACAAGCTCCATCTGACAGGAAGTCAGAGTTTGCAAATGTGAATGTCCAGGTAAATTTTGCAGCCCGAGCAGGGGCAGCCTGACAAGGAGACAGAGCTGCAGTGGATTGCTCCAACGGTGCATTAAGCAGCAGGATGATGATTTACAGCTCAGGTTGAGATCTGCAGGAAAGCTTTTATGTTTGTCCATTTGCACAGAGTTATTTTATTAATGAATTACTCGCAAAAAGAAACTAAATCACAAAGTTGAGCCTTCGGTTTCTTGACAGGAAAGGCAGGGAAAGAATGAGTTGAGTGATAAACTATTGATATGGTTCAACAGAAATTGACTTCAAGGGGTTTTACTGAATCCTAATTGTGGATTTCTCTCAAAGCCTTTTAAGCCTTTGTGTGTGTGTGTGTGTTACAGAAGCTACCAGCACACACTGGCAGCTTTTACATCTGTTCTGCATTATGCCAAGGCACAATAGGGTGAGTTAGGATATGGTATCACACTCAATTATATTATGAGGTGGCCAGAAAAGTGACTCCAGACTTTCACATTCTCATCACCTTTCCACCTTTTGCAAGCATGCTGTTAAAATCCCCCAATAAAAGTAAAAGAACATATTTTGCCACAGTGAGAATGGCACGACTATCTGAAAATCAGCTATTCTGGTCTAGTTTCTGCTTGATCAGAAGCAATTTCAAAAAAAAATTTCTGATTTGGAGGTCCCTTTATACACTGCAGTAAATATATTCCAACGAACTCAAACTCACTCCAGCCTAACACAATCGATTTTAATAGACACAGCATCAGGATCTGATTTCAAAGCTTAGGATTATTGTATTCCTCTTTTTTATTATTATTATTATTTTAGTAGTAGTAGTATTTTGTTATTTCAGTATCAGATATTTTCATATTTAGAATGAAAGTTACGTTGCAATTAGATTATTTGTGAAATGCACTCTGTAAGATACAGCTCACCTTCAAAAAGAGTTCTAAATTATGAAAACTTATCAAAATCTCAAAGTTTAAGTGTTTAAATACTGCATTGCCAGAGATGAAGGCTAACCTGATCACACTGGTACTTAATAACTAAAGAATTTAAGAGGGAACCCCCCAGTTTAACTAGGAAATGGGATTTTTGTTAGATATTTACTTGTTTTGTTTTGAAACTCTGAGAAGAACTAGTTTTACTCATTTAAAAACTACTAGTTTGATAAGAAGAATACCAGAAAAATTTAAAGTGAAAATCCAAATATCTGTGCCTAAAGCTGGGCACATGCATCTATATTTGGACATTTAAGTAAACTGATTTTTCTTGTGAGCTCCACATACTCAGTTCTCAATGGTTTAATGGGAATTGCACTAAACTCAGCACTTCTGAAAATTGGGTCACTTGTGTGGAAGAATAAAGCTGTAGGTACTTAACTTCAGGCAATCATTTTTGAAAATGGATCTTAACCATATTTTGATGTCTCCCTAGTTCCAATTAAAGTTTTAGAAGTAAAATTCTGGTACAGGGAAGTTAGTAAAAAATACCTTACAGCCTTTCACTAGTGTTAAGATTTCACTCAAGAAAATACAAGGAAAGACAGCAATCAGCTCTTTTTAAGAAGTCATCACTTAAAACTGTCTTTTCATTCTTGATTTCTATGTAACAACGCTGAAAGAACTCTACTGGTATCAAATATACATGAAATTTTTACAGTCCACAAACAAAATAAAATGTGAAATGCTCGTATGCTATTCAGTGTTTAGTTGATCTGGGCTTGACATAAATTCCACTGAGGGAAGACAGAGTTTTTTCTCTAGGGATCAATCCTTCCTTAAACTTCCACTCACGGCCTTCCTGCCATGCAGGCTTTGAAGATATAAAAGAGGGAGTGACACATTTGTGAGTTTATTATATCACATTTCATCTCATCCAGGCAGTATTCAACATTTTTAACATAAGTTGAGTGTCTTTGCAAGACTGCAAAGAAGTAAAAGCCTCTTCTGATTTTAATTTGATAAATATTTGTTACAAAACAAAAGAAATAATTAAATCTACAGTGTCATAAACCTGGGAAAACTAATGGTACATTTGCAGTTTCCTTTTCATGATAATGATGTTGTAACTCTTTTTAATGGAAATGCATTGTCAGATCCATAAAACATACATAAAACATATATTTCTCTAAAAATGAGAAAAGAATATCTAGGGAAATAATATCTTTTGAAATTGCCATAAAGCCAGCACAGGTTATTGGGAAGTTTGGGTTAGTTTATGAGTTTGCTATGGCAGTTATAGGAACAACCCCACAGTGGTTTAACAGAAGCCTGGCAATGATTCTCAGTCCTGCTCTTACACTGTTGCTGTTATAACCTCATTTCATCCACTCCATATTTGCACCAATGTAAATAGGAGCAGAAATCCCTTTTTTTGTTGCTCCTGCTGAGATGTGAATTCCAGCACTGACACCCCAGGAGTGGTAAATCTCCATTTTTATTAACGCCACGTGGATTGGACAGGGTACTTAGTGACAGATAAACAACTGCACCATTGGGGAGGCACAAAATATTGGATCTGGGTTTTTAAGGCCTGCTGTGAATCAAGAAAATGATCAACTGCTGCCAAAGATGAAATCTCTGCCAGTAGGAACGGGGCAAACCTGCTCCAGTGAATCTTATCTCTCCACAGAGGAAGCCACTGAAGGGCAGTGATTTATAGGAGGGCAGTTGGAGATGGGAGAAAGATTATTTATTACTCGTGCTTTCTGCTCTATGCCTGGATCCTGCTCTATCCCAGACAATTCACTGCAGATAAACAGAGCTGGTTACAAAGCAACACCAGGAGCATGGGGGAGCACTGCTGGAGCCCAGAGCCCTGTGCTCCCAGAGGATCACCTGTCCAGGCTAAAGCTCTTCCAGGATGTGCCACCCTTCCCCAGCACAGCCCTACAGCTGAGCTGCACTCACTGGGCCCCTTTCCCAAGGGACAGGTGTGGCCCTGGAATTACTAGGCTGGAATACAACAAACTACAGACTATTTCTACTTTTTTACTTTGGAAAGCCTTCTCACCATCAGCCTTAAAAACAGGAGGCCCTTAAGCAGCATGCACTGCACGATGGCAAGTAAGGATCAAAAAGAGCTTGTGCTGCTTGGTTTAAAGCTGATGGATTAACAAAAATATTATAGAATCACAGAGGATCCTGACCCACAAGGATCATCAAATTCCAACTCCTGGCTCTGCACAGGACAGCCCCAAAAATCCATCTATACACCTGCTTGTACACCTATAAGAGGCTTTGTGCCTTTAGATCAAATGAGAAAAAGATCAGACAATGCTTCATCTTTTCTAAGCAAGCATCAAAAACAAACTACTGGTGTGATTTTTTAAGAAAAAAAGAAAACAATAGAATGGTCTGGGTTGGAAAGGACCCAAAAGATCATCTCATTCCAGCCTCTGCCTTTGGCAGGGACACCTTCCACTAGACCACAAGCCTCTTTCCAGGCTGTATTTCATAATAATTCTTCTAAATTCTTTAACATTTGATCCTTTGACTCAATTATCAGACTCTTGCCATGTTCAGAGCTATCCAGGTTTTATTTCATTTGTGGCTCTGCAGTCCTCTGAACGTGTGGAGCCTTTGTGTATCAGACTAATGCAAAGCAGATGTTGGTATTGGGAGCACAGAAGGTGATTCAGATTTTGTTTGTGCTGCCTGGGTTTTTATAACAAAATGCACACAGCAGCTCTGTCTAAACAAAATATCGATAGAACAGATATCTATTGAAAAATGTAATTTCCTTGAAATACAATTCACAGTTGCCTGCTAGAATTCTGTTTTGAAGGAAAAAAAAATTTAAAAGGCCAGGCAACAGTGAAGATTAAGAGTCCATCAGTTTTAAAACAGCTTGTTGTAATTTTTCAGATTTTTAACTGAAATTTAATATTTTTGAAATGGTATCATGGAACATATGCATAAAATCTGCATCATATACATGATACAATAACAGAAGAAACACTTGAAATGTATATTCCAATCAATAAAACCAGTGCTTGAACATATTTCTGTTAGAACCTGCCAGGTTCGTATTTTGTTCCAAACTGGAAAGCAAGGAATTGTATTTCTGCTCCCTACTTGTCTCTGACTAGTATTTTTTCTCCTTTAATAGTAGAACTACTAACTTGAAAATCTTTTGTCATTAAAATATTTTTAGTGCAAAAAAACCCAGAAAATAAAAATTAAAAGTGAGCTTTCTAGAACTTTCCCAGATAAAGACAAATTAACCAGGTAAGCAAACAAGAGCAGAACAGCTACATAGAAAATTGAGCTCTATGTATTTTTTAATTAGCTATTAAGCCACTATTGTAGAAAACATTAAACATTTTAAAGTACTGTATCTATTATTTTTAAAAAATATATAAATTATACTAATAAATTACCTTTTTTTTTTTTTAATGTAATGAATTTTGGCCAATTCTGTTTCATGTATGCTAAGTGTTTTTATATGACCTGACGTGCAATAACATTCTAATTCAGTTTGCACACACAAAATGTTTTTGGTTTTAAAAGTCTGAAGGTCTCTTGATTTATAAAATGATGAAAAAGTGGAAATTAGGTAAATCTTTTACTCAGATCCCTTTTTTTGGGCTTGGAAAGAATAAAGAGGCTCAGTTTTAGAATAGAGGTAGGTTTGTAAATGGTCTAAATTATTAAGAGTTTGAGGCAGGTGAGAAAAGAATTCCAGGGCAGCAGAATGAGAGTGGGAAAACAGTCAAGGCAAATGTGAAGGAGGGGTGGAGGCAGGCTGGGCTGGGGAACAGAGGGGCTGGGGAAGAGGCAGAGGAGACAGGAGCAAGAGCAGGGCAGGGCAGAGGGAAGGAACTGAGGCTCAGCTGAAAGAGAAATTGCTGTGGAGCTGCAATAAAGGGAAGAAAGACAACTTGCTATCACCATGGCTGGTCTCACACACCTTTGAGAGGATCCTTTTGCTACCAGCAGAGTCTTTTTCAGAGACACCAGTGGGCAGCAGAAGAAAATCAGGGGTGGAGCCACTGCTGCAATTGTGACAGATCAAACCCTGCCATTCTGTGGTACTTCTGTTTAGAAAGCCAAGGGAGCTGATGCTGTGCTTATGTACTTTTGAAAGCTTGATTTAGAAATGAGAATCACAGAATGCCCTGAGATGGAAAGGACCAAGAGAATGGACTGGATGCAGTCCAGCTCCTGTCCCTGCCCAGACACCCCAACAACCCCACCCTGTCCATCCCTGGCAGTGCTGTCCAAGCTCTCCTGGAGCTCTGGCAGCCTCAGGCTGTGCCCATTCCCTGGGGAGCCTGGGCAGTGCCAGCACCCTCTGGGGGAAGCAGAACCTTTCCCTGCTCTGCAGCCTGAGCCTGCTCTGGCCCAGCTCCAGCCTCTCCCTGGGTGTTGTCCCTGGTCAAACAGAGCAGAGCTCGGAGCTGCCCCTCAGGAGGAAGTTGGATAAAACTCAAACATACTCCCCAACATCTTCACACACAAGTTCTAATGCATCCAAACACGGCAGCAATTCTGAATTTCCCATCCTGAAGATACTATACTATGATATGCAACATGTAGGGCCTCTACACAAAGGTTTAAAGTCCAGCTCTGCATCAAACCTGATGGAAGTGAGAATGATTAGAAAATGGTAGTGACAGAAAATGATGGATTGTAACAACTAACATCATCCTCCTGATACTGCAGACTACTTGCCTGCTTAAATTCCCCGAGGCAGCCATGCACAGTGATGATTACTATTAAATAGACTCTCTCCACATACACTCTTGCTATGAATTTCACGTTTTGGTGTTGGTTTTCCTAATGCTTTTAGCAGGCAGTACTACACTGAGCAGAATGTACTTTGGAACACCCTTATCACACCATGCAATCACTACCAAGGGGGAAGGGAAGATGTGTGCTCATCAAATTAGATAAAACCCACTGATCTGATCAAACTGGAATAAAAGATTTTGTTCAAATTAGATCAAAAAGGGAAAATATTATAAACTGAAGATGCAAAAGTCATATGGGCATAATCATTTTTGTATCTTCAAACCAGGAAAGGGTTTAGACAAAGGAATACAAAATGTGTTTTGACAACCTTACAACTGCATGGCACAATCTCAGTATTGTTAGTGCAGACACTACTGGATTATTTAAATTCACTGCAGAGGTACACTCTGATGATTCAACTCCATCCAACCTCATTTCTCATAAGAACCACTCACATTTCTTATTTTCATTGCATTCCTCTGTTTCATAAGACAACTCCTACGGCAAGGAGCGTTTTGGGGACTTTGAAAAAGATCTGAACTGATAAATGTAACATCATAAACCAAATCCTATCCAGGCATTTTCACAGAAACAGAACAGCATGAGAACAGTCACACAACGAGTGGGGAAACACACTTGGGCAGTTTTCCCAAAGAGCACTTTAGAGCAGCCCTACCTTATAGGGCTGGAAGACACGTCGGGGTCATGGGCTGTCACCTGCCCCAGCACAGAGTTGAGAGCAGCATTCTCATGCACTTCCAAAAGGTAAGTGGGTGAGGAGAAGACTGGTGGCTCATCAGCATCCTCCACCACGATCTTCACGGTCGCTGTGTCCTTGAAGGGCCCCCCGCTGAGGAAGCGAGGGTCGATGTGAATGTTGGCTGCCTCCACCTTCAGGGTGTAGGACTTCTTGGTCTCAAAGTCCAGGGGCTGTTGGCAAGGACAAAGACAAAAGTCTTTCACTAATGGCCACAGAGAACAAGTGATCCTAATGCTGATGGATGGAAGTCAGGTGCATTTTTAAGCACACGGGGTGAGTTTCAGTGCAGTCGCTTCCCTCTACCAGAAACCCAAACCTCCAGACTTTCTAGGCACACACTGATATCTGTTAATTTACCAGCCTCAGAGAAAACAGCAATGTTTCTTTGCTTTTCACTAGAAATTTACTGAAATATTCTCTCTTATGAATTATACCATTACAATTACATATCAGACAAATACTACAAATTTGTTGGGGGCAACACGAGTTGCATACCAATAATGCACTTCATCAGTGCTTTACTGGTTGGAGATAAGAAAAAAAAATTAAACTGGCTCCACAAAGAATAAATATTTTATTACTTCCAGAACAATGTGAGAAATGCAAAGAACTAGCAATTATTATTTGTTGGACAGGAGAGGAAAAATGTAGAGCTAATCATACAAGAAAGTACTTCAATATTCTCTCAGTACAAGTACCTCTGTATTTCAGTTTATAGGAGTAAATGAGGGAGATATCTCAGGAATTTCTTAAAACTGTAGCAATTTCTACTTCTGTATCTTCTCTTTTTTTCCTTTTTTCCCCGTAGACAGAATCACAAACCAAATTACTTTATTCTATCAATATACCTGCCATGTCACCACTGTTTTTACTATTTCACAGTTTCATATTAACTCATAAAAGATGAAAACTCAGTGGATTTGAGGGACTGAAACACCAAATAAACCCCAATCTGTGACACTTTTGAGTGTTAGACTTTTTCATTATAGGAGATTCAAGTCTGTGTCTTGAAGCACATCAGTATATTCACTATATAATTCTCTTGTGTCTCACAACGATTCAAATTTCAAAGATGCAAATTGCCAAGCATTGGTAAGATATTAAGATTTGCATTATAATGTCTCAGGGATAAAAAGAGGAGGACATAGACACACTGAATCTGCAATGCAAATACCAGCAAGAGCACAAACAGGAATCTTCAGGAAGTCTGTCAAAGCCTTCAATATGTATATTTTCAAATTCTGGTGATTTTTTTCAGGTATGAATCAAGCCCTAATGGGATTTGCTCTTTCTCACAAATTCTAGTAAACACAAGAAAACCTTGCTTCTTTAGCAGCTCTTAAATTAGTAAGCTTTTGAAATTATGAATGGGGATTTATAAATCAGCATATTCACAATTTGCCAATCATGGCTCCTGTAGCACTTTTTCAATTGCTTTTTATATGCTTTACAGAAATGACAGCACCCCAATACATTTAGTCATGCTTAATCAGAATATCATATTGAAAATTTACTCTGCATTGTCTAAAGCCCATGATTTTATGCTGAAGAAAATCTGTTAGTGAGCAGTACCCTCCATACATCATCTACTGGAGTAGAACCAGAATTATTATTGCTGTCAAAATGAAAATATGAAATAACATTATGGTTGAGACTCAGTTATGAAATAAAGCCAAGGGGAACTGGGGCAAAAGGCTAATTGCCTCAGCTTACAGGAGAGTCCACAGCATACAATAAATAACAGCAAGGAAGAGCTGGGATGTATATCATAATTTTCTCTTCAAAAAAACAAATGTGAATTTAGATAAATATACACCAGTTTATTATAAATCTACAGGGCTGACCTACTCACTGAGAAAGAGACAATACAAAGTTTTGACAGGCAATCTGCCTCACCTCTTTAATGACAGGTACAAGTGGAATATTAATTGCCTGTGCTCATTGGATTCACCTTTCTTGCACTGGAATATTATGGTTTTGGTTTTGTTTACTTTTGTTTTTTATAAACAAAGATTCATTTACAGTGATCTGTGCTACGTAGTTAAAACTCTCTCTATCACTGCTATAAATTATATTTATATCCTTTTTTCAGAACACAGCACGAGAAACAGCTTTTTCTCCTTCCCCAGAAAATAATGACAACTAAATCTGCAATTAGTGTTTCCCTGGCTTTACCAGAGGAGTTTTGTTCTATGCTGCCTCTCCCCATATCTCTGTACACAATTGAGTGGTGCTTGTGTTGTGTACATGCAAATACCTCACCCTGCACACATCAACGCTGTACAAGCATAGAAAAGGTAACATGGTTTTCTTTAGGGACCAAATCTGGCACTTCTCACGTGAAACTACTGATCCCCTTCATAAAATTCACTGAAATCCCTGTTCATTGAGTGAAGACAGTTTAATGTGAGAAAAAGTAGACTAAGCTCTCACACATCAGGTAATTTAATTAATACACTGTGATTTATCTTTCTCTGAACAGATATACAGGAAGCCAAATAACTGAGAGGAGTTATTTGATGAATATTCAGCCAAGATTTTATGGAAGTTTAACCCACCACCAAAGTGGAATCCAATTTTCTGTTCTCCTTTGGAACCAAGGGAGGAAAATCTGCACAATGTGACCACGTGGCAGCCTGGATAGGATTAACAGATTTCCAGCACCCATGGATGTCTCCCCAGCTGTCACTTCCATGAAAATTCACAGGGACATGGCCAACACACCCCTTTACATCACTCCACTGGCTTGACTCCTCATCCTCAGATAAAAGAATCCCTGGAAATCCAGCATCTTACAGAGTACAGCCTGGCCAGGTACTTGTATGTGTAATAAACATTTTGATTTTAACAGATTTACCTTTCTCACTCTAATAATGCCATCCTGAGTTTGGGCATCTGTAGTGATCTCAAACACATCCATTCCATCTCCTTCAATGATATCATAGGATGATTTAGCATTTTCTCCAATATCCAGGTCATTTGCCTTCACCCTTCCTATTGGTTCACCAAGAGCAACATCTTCCATTACTGAGAAGTGGTACAGACCTTACAAAGAAGAGGGAAAGACTAAACATTACAGCTGCTCCCAGTGCCCCCTGTGAGATCTTCAACCTTCACACCTCCCCAGCACCAACTCTTGTCATGTGCAACTGACCCACCCCCATTTACACAAATTATTGACTGAAAGCAGCAGAATCTGGTCCTCACACAAGAATATTCACTTTACTGTAGGTGAGTGTCCTTTCCATTCCAGAAGTCTCCTGCTTCTTCATTGCAGGGATGTTTTGTGTTGGCAAACACAAATTTGAGCTCTTTCCAACACTGCAGAACTTACCTTTTTTTATAGATATCTAATTAACAAGGAGTTACAATTCAACTAAGAAACCTTGGCTTTTACTCCACAGAAAACTGGCCTAATACTTTGAAAACCTATTGTGTGAACACTTACATAACTTCAAATATTTACGACTTTTTAAAATGTAATTTGATTTTGTTTCTTTAAGCCCTTCCACCTCTCTTTTGTGGTAAGAACCTAATCAGGAAACATTCAAAGACAGTCCCAAAATTCGTGTTTTAATGGAAACAATAACTTTCCATAGCAATCATTACTGTGTTTACTATTTGTTGTAGAATTAGACTAAAATCCACAAGAAATTGCTATTCAAATTGTCAGCATTTTATTTTTTGTTACATCTGCTTCAAACCTGTTAAGCTAAAAAGCTTCAAAAATCTATTTAGATATTTTATTTTAGATAAGAATTTTATTGAGGCAAACCCTAAAATACCCATTTCCTTTTGTATCTCCTTTTTCCTAGCAGTACTCTAAAAACCAGAAGACACATATTTTACATCCAAAATTCCTTCTGGAGTCCCTATATTTCTACCTCTTTATAACTGAAATTTATTGAAGCAAAGGTCAATACTCTATCTGATCAAATAAAATATTGCTCAGAAGTTAAAACAGGCAAAAGGAATTCGAGGGCAATAGAGAAGACCATTAAAACAGTTTTTGACACAGGATTCTGGCCTTGCTCTTCTCTGTCCTCCCCATTGTTCTAAGACAAACTATGATTTTTACTGTTAAATGCAGGTAACAATTTTCAAAAAACAATGTTGTGGAGTTGTTGCTTTACCTGTTGTAGCTGATTGCAACAGCTGAAATTAGGAAGAAAACTGTGAGGAATTTGCAAACACATGTATTAGCCACACAATGAAGTCCCAATGTGACTTGTTTTTAATGTTTCTAGGCTAAATTATTAGAGATAATTTGGAGATCATCAAGATTCCTCAGAATATCCATAATGGCTCAAAAACAATGAGCAGCCAAAGCAATGAAGTGCCTTGGGAGACTAAATTATGTGTTCACCATTTCCACTGCTGTCCACACTTTGCGGTTTGAATCTCCAGGCACAGCTGATTGCATGGTTAAGTTGAAATTTTGCTCTCAAATTTATTAACATAGTTCACAAAATACTAAGAAAAAATTTTAAAATTATGATGCAGCTGGCTCTTTTACACAAATTCCTCTCCAGAATTGTGAATTATGACCAAAATATTCACACTGGGCATCTTTGAAAGCCCTGGGTTTCCACAGCAGTGCACAGTTCTTCTCATTACAATTCTGTGGTAAACTGCCAGGTTAAAAAACTTTGGTGACTTATAAAATGCCTCTAAAATTATTTCAGAGAGATCACAGAAGTAGTGAAAGTTCATCTTTTTCATTTCTGAAACCCAGGAGGCTAACACTCTGAAATCAAACCATAAATATACATTTCTGTCCTGCCTGGAAACAATAACCCGATAAAACACCCTGTTTCCCGAGCTCATTACCATTTATTGTGCAAGCAGCATGTATTACATCTTATGAATTTCGATTTCATTCTGGCTAGGCTTATTGTAAGTTTGATCCTTTCTTATTTTCCTTCCCAGGCAAATGCAAACTGTGCTTCAGTAGTGTGAAAAAAAAACACAACATGTTAGACTTGCTCAGCTCTTGTCCAAGGGCAGAGTCATGGCTGAAATGCAGTGCTGGGCAGCCAGCTCAGAAAAGGCAGAATTTATAGTAACACCAGCTCTAATATTGCTGTGGCTCATCAGAAAAGCAGTAAATACATAATATTAGGGTTTTTTCCTAAGGGATTTGTATAACAGTCAGTGGTTATTCCTAGAGGGAAGCTTGAACCCTGCACAGGCTGGAACAGCTTCAGGGGCAGCACCTTCCTCATTGTTGCAGGAGAACTCATCCAGGAGCAAATGGACTGCAGGGATGACGATGCAGCCCTGCTGATGCCCCAGTCAGTGTGTCACTGTGCCCAAAAGCACTGGGAAAGGGCAGCTTCCCTCCACATGTTGTGCTCCTGGGCTGCCCCAGTTGTGCTGCTGCTTTTTGGGTCAGATTTTTGCCCTACTGGCAGCCAAAGGCTTCTTGAGGCAGTGATGGCACAGTAGAAAAGCCAGGTGAGCTGGCAAAGGAAGGTCTGCAGTGCCCAGGCAGGAGGCACAGGACACTGCAGGTCTAAGAGACATCCCTCTGCATCCTGGTGACACATCTGTGGACACCTGCATTGTCAGGGGAATGCTGGAAAACACAAATACAGAGGGGAAGGCAATGCAACAGGACACAGAGTAAAAGATTTATGCACTTACTGCTTTATGAGAGAAAAATCTTTTATTGTGCAGAGTGCTTATCTGTTAAAAACCACTAAGATGAGGTAATAAAATACATGTTTTGAAAATAAGCTTTTGCCTCTGCTTATTTATATTAGATTTCTCTCTCTCTCCATCTCTATGTACATTTTCTACAGGCTACAGAAGCATATTTATCATATGCTGAGCACTAGGACAAACCCATTTTACTCTGCATCCTCAGAAGAAGGCAAAAGTGGAGTTCAACTCATCCATACATGGAAAAAATTAATTATACGCTGGGTCCCTGAGAACCTTAGTAGAAAAACACACTTCTAAGAAAACAAAACTTATGCAAAATCTAGATGCAGGCTCAAAAAACTTTCAACATTAATTTTCCAGAGTAAGATGGATAAAATGGAAAACTTCTATAGTGTATTAGATTGCACCTGTTCCAAATAAAATCAATCCAGTCATTATGCTCATTCTTCCTCTTTTTTTTCTTTTTGTCTTCATCTTGGAAATAGACTACAAAGCTTGCAGAGAATCTCAGCAGGATGCCAAATCATTTTAACCTAGCTCAGCAAGATACCCATTGGAACCAGAGGAGAAAATATGGATTTTGAATTAAAGATCAACAATTATCTAGATTCAGACTTAGCTTCTTTGTTTTCTTCAGTATTGCCTAATTAGTCAAGGCTTTATTCCTTTTATCTGTTATATGTGTCTTTTACTGGTGGTGTCACTTGTCTGCATGAGATGGAAGCAACAAAGCACATAGAAACAACTGCACTGAGAGGAAATAAATACGTTTTCAGGAGTCTCCAGGCCCTTTTGGGTGGATGTAAGAGGGGTAACAAAGAAGGCAGAGATCTGTGTACACTGCTGGGGACATAATTCCCTCTTTCCTAAGCTCTTAATGAGGCAGAGGACTATTAACCTTTCTCTGGTGACAACAACATTTTTAAAATTATATTAAAAACCAGGCAATATGAAGATTTAAAAAAAAACAAACCACCTTGATTTAAAAAAAAAACCACAAACAAACAAACAAAAAATCCAAAATAAACAGGAAACAACACTATCATACCTTCTTATACAGGAGCACACACACATATAATGGCACTTACTCTGTGCAAACTTAGGAGGATTGTCATTCACATCAGTGAGTGTAATTGTCACTGTTGTGGTTCCAGAGAGTCCACCCATATGTCCTCCCATATCCTTTGCTTGGATGACCACAAAATATTCTTCTTTGGCTTCTCTGTCCATGTTGGGAAGAGCTGTTTTAATTATAGCTATAATAATGGGAGGGAAAACAGTCAGGTACAGACACAAATTCAGTTGGCAGCTGTTTTTATGGATATATGCAAATATTGGTATACAAAAAATGTCAAAGGTCCAGTTAGGTTGTCTCTTAATACAAAGGATGAAGAAGAATTTGAGATTTTGAAAAAATTATATTAGAGGTCACCTACCTTGATTTAATCAGAAGTGCACTGAAACTGTGGTTCAAAACCCAAGAATTAATCACAGCCATGATCCATATTTGTTTCACATTTTATTCCTGACAAACTTCTTGGTTTCTGCCCTACCTCCCACAGAAACCCATCTTTTCTCCACAGAATTCCCTAACACAAGACAGCCACACAGAAAGCTGACTCTGGGAACACTGATAACCACATCTGTTCACATTGTTTAAAATAAACCCAACCCCATTATTTAATCTCCTCTGGTGCACAGTGCAGGCTACAGTTGTTCTCTTAAATCTTAAACTGAGTGTCTGAACTCGAACAGAAGGACAGACTCCACTCCACTGCCCCTGCTCAGGGGGGTCACCAAGGGGACAGTGGCCTCAGGAAGCTGCTATCACCAACTTTATCAGGTTAGAAGGGTTTAAACCTACAGAAGTGACATGATGTACTGGATACCAAAATATAAATTGTCAGTGGGCTGAAGGAAATACCAACAATGGACAGTCCAGTTAATTCCAGGGCCAGATCCACTGCGAACTGTAGATTTCATGGACATGTAGTAGAAGAAAAAATCAAGCTACTTCTTCTTTCCAAAACTTTTCCACCTATAATGTGCTATTATATGCACAAGATGTATAGAAAGTGCAATATTAAATGTTTAATGGTAAATCTAAGTAGTGCTCATTGTAGTTTAGTGAAGTCCACCATAATAAGATTATAAATGGACTCAAGAAGCCCCACTAAACCTATGGAAAACAAATCAAAATGTTAAAGTGAAATACATATTTTTTTCTTTCTTTTTTTCCCCCTTTCAATCTATTTTTTTAAAGTTCCATTAAAAAGGAAATAATTTTTCCTTGCAGACATTGACAGTAAATCAACAAATCTTTGTTTTAGTTTTGATTTCTCTTGGTGGGACTGAAGTAGCTGTGGAGGTTTAATCCATCTCTTACTCTTTTGTGTGGCACAGGTCCTACTAACCAAGCTTTTCAGAAATTACACTGGCTGAAATGCTGAGATTACCTATTCACGTGGAATAAAGAAATATTCTTTTTGCTTTAATAGAGCTGCCTTTTAGTAAATTCTACAACTTACCAATTATAAAGGAAATGCTAGTATTTATTAAATTTCCATTTATCTGTAACAATATAATACTAAGCACCTGATCAGACCTTCTTTTCATGGCTGAGCACCACACCAGGAGCAAGGGGGAGGTGTAAGGCATTTGGAATAAAGCAATACACTTCCTCCATAAACACCAAATATTACATGAGAACACTCCTGTAACCTACACTCCTGTCATATTTTTTTTCCATAAAATATTTTTGATTTTTGCCTCACATATTTTATAATTCTGGAGGAAGATGAAACCTCCACCTCACACCTGCAGCAGCCAAGGCAGAAGAAATCTCCTGTTCCCAAGGAACTCAGAGCCACAGAAGGGTTGGGGCTGGAAGGGACCTCTGGAGAGCAGCAGGTCCAGCCCTCCTGTCAAGGAAGGGTCACCTGGAGTAGGTGACACAGGAACATGTCCAGAGGGACAGGAAAACGCACAATTAGTGAGGTTTTACTCCAGCACAGGAATAAAAAGCCCACAGTAGGTGGGGTTTGGAGCACCAAGGCCAACAGCACAGCAGGTGAAGGTGCCTCAGGAGGGCACACACATTATTCTGCCACACTCTGAAGAAAATGCTGGTGTTTACTGAGTGAAAGCAAGGGAACAATAAACCCCATTTATCAGATTTGATAGGTGCAAAATACAGTCAGTGAAAGAGTAGGGTCATTTCCTCCCTGGCAGCCTGGGTAAGGAAAGTAAATGATGCTTAATTCTGAAAGCATTTGACAGTCGTGGCTGGTTTGGACTGACTGGGTTACTATTGATGAATAACAATGATGTATTCTGCAAATAAGTCTATTGTTGTAAGTGAAATGACTCATAACAAGCATTCTAATGCAAACCTAGGCTATCAGAATTTGGTCCACATTCAGGTTTTTCACTAGTAGAGCAGATCCAAATATCAATGAACCCTTATTTCAATGGGCCTTGTGTTAAGCATACTATATTTTATCTCCATTTTTTTATGGCAGAGTTTCTATGTTTGTTTGGGTTTTTTAACCTAATTTACATAGTTAACTTTAGCCTACAGATGAGTTTTGTGAAAGGCCATATTTTGTATTCTGCAGTTTCCACTGAGAAAAGTCAATTATTTCACTAAAGTGATGGTTTTTCCTAGACAGGTATTTTGTCTCTTGATGTATTGAACAGTTTAGCCCTTGCCTGTGGTTTGAAATATATCAGGCAGATTAAATACCTTTAGAAGTGCCAAAATAAAAATTTTGGCTTTTAAGACATAAAATTTTTTGGGTTTCATTTTCCTTGTAAAGGTACTAACACAAGCTGTTGTTTCAATAGTTTTATACATATCTGCTGTCACAGACCATAAACCACTTGCCAGAAGCTGAGTCAAAGTCAAGTTTCAATTTCAAACACAATAAAAGGCTAAAAAGCAGTTTACTGTTTAAATTACTCTAAGAGGAACTGAAGGTTTTTACGTATCAAATCCATCCAAATTACACAGGCTGATTACTACCACTACATTCAGAATCTGTAGAATTGAGGTCAGCAACAGGGAAGTGTTGATATCTCTTAGAGGCAAATTTATAAACCCCCAAAAGCTCCATCCTCGTCTGTTGCCATCATGACAAATACAGGCTAAGAGAGTTCTGCATGGAGAATCTCAAGGCTGTTTATTTGTTCTTTGGCTTTATTCACCAGTCCTCAGGCTGGGCTTGCAGAAAGTACAGAAATCATCTATTTATCTTTAGAACACAATCCAGGCTCACTAAACACCAACACAAACCCAGCACACAGAACATTCACTCACTGAGCATTCAACCTGCTCTGCTTCAATTCAACCCAGAAACAAATGGAGAATAAAATCATCATCACCTTCAGCATGCAGTGATGGATGAGAAGGATATGTGCCAAACAGGGGTAGTTCAAAAGAGAGAGAATTACCATAAACTAATGTAAGGCAGGTAGATGCTTGTTGGAAGATTGTATTCAGAACAGTTATCAATGGCTTACTGTCAAATGGAGAGATGGATGGCGTGGTTCATGGGGTTTGTTCTGCTTCTAGAATCATTCAATATTTCCTGAATGCCAGAAGGCAGGGAGAACTTATCAAGCCTTTCAGATGACACGAAGTTGGGAGCCATTGCAAGTACAGGAAGAACAGGATTAGAGTTCAAAACAATTTTCACAATTTGGAGAGTCTAAAATAGCAGGATGCAAACTCAGTTTGGCAAGTAAAAAGCATTTTGTGTGAGGGAAACAATTAACTTCCCAATTACAATAGAGCAGATGACTCACAAGACAGAAGAGAATGTGGAGTCGAAATGAGCTGAATGTGAGACAACAGCAATTTGCTGATAAAAATGCTCCAGCATTTCCTGGTGTGTTAGTTGGTGTGTTATGTAGACAAACTGTGGAATAATCTTTCCAATGCACTCACACAGGTAAGGCTGCAGCTGGAACAGTGGGTCCAGTTTTGAAAAATACTGATTTATACAGTCAGGGAAGTATAAGGAAAGCCTTTACAGCCAAGTAAGTAAAAATTACTGAGAACTACTCTCCTTTTTCAATGGGGGTAAGAGAAGAAACAGTGAGCCTAAAATATAACCCCAAAATGGGTTTCTGCTGCACCAAGAGAGATTTCAGTTGAACATTAGGGGAGTACCAACTGAAGGCTGCCTGTAGAATTTGCAGTGTTCTCATTCCCACAAGTTTTTAAGAATCTATCAGTCGATTGTCTGCCAAGAATTGGAAGGGAAAAACTTGATCATTTTTGGGGCCAAGGGCACTCACTCGAGGTTCCTTCCCTCCATAATGTCCAAATTAAGGCTTTGTCTGCTTGTAGCCTGAAAAAATTCCCAAACCTCACCGCTATGAAAACATTCCCGGAGATGTGGTGCAATCACTGAGCAGGCACCCCCAGAATCTCCCTACAGATCCTCTCCCTCAAGCTGGAAAGATCAGGAAGCAGCCTGGAAGGTGAAGAAGTCAAGAAGTGAACTATTCTTTCCAAGGGTGAAACCCCCCAGTATTGAAGTACCCAGGGGTTTTCTGACTGAGTTTCTTTTCCTGGTGTCCCACTGCTCAACAGCAAATAAAGCAGCTGCAGAGGGGATTTACTTCTGCACTGCTTCTGACTGCACACACCGAGCAATTTGCACAATCTGCCTCACAACTTGAATCAGTTCAAATGCACCCCTGGGGACTACTTTCAAAACCTATTTGGAAGAATATACACTGTCTCACTCTGAAAAAGACCAGGGGAAAGGAAGCAAAGTGGCAGAGGCTCCAGCTCATGAAAAGAAAAAAGCAAAAAACGGCAACAGAAATAAGGACCTGGCTTTCACTTTTCTGTTCACTTTCTTAAGGATCTCTTTATGCTAATGCTGTAAAAACTATACATAATAATTGAGCACATGGAACAAAACCAAGTAAGCACTATGTAAAATTGGAACCTGGCCCTGCAAAGCCTTTCTCAAGCATCCCATTCATCTCACACACTTTGGTGAAGACTTCCTGCTATTTCAACTTGCATACTTTGATACTTTGGAACTTGCCCTACTTCATTTTGCAAGAGCTAAGTAATTGCTTTGATCTTCCTTCCGTGGTAAAATCTTGGTGGAGATTCTTATTAAATATAACAGTCACTTAGGGGCCAAACTCCTGCAAATTCATCTCACAATTTCTTCAGAGAGCCATGAGTGGCATTCTTTGTATTCCTGTGAAGCACAGGGACCTCAGTGACAGTTTTAGCAGTCCGTAAAAAAAGGTTTACTTGGAGATCTGTGGAAAACCTGTGCCATAATCCTTAAAAAATGAGTAGATCACAACTACCTTTACTCAAAGTTTTAAAAAATGTATTTTTGATGATGTGATAACAGGAATACTGATCCACTATTTTTAATCCTATTTACCTTTCTCATAATCTCTTTAATAAGATTTATCACGAAATATTCTAATTTCTTTTTTAATTTCTAAGGCCTTAGGATATTTATTTTAGCAAGACTGGAAATACATCTGCAATCTCTAGCAAGGCTGTATAACTTCCTATAGAATTTATTAATTACAGGGGTTGTATGAACTACATTCAGATGTAGGTATATTTCAAATCAAAGACATTAAACACAGTAAAAATAATGACTAGGTAAAGAATCAAATGCTGAATTGCATTTTATATTTCTGTGCCATTTTTGTATTTTTAATAGAGAAGCTAATACTGTACATATTTTATTCTAATGCTTATTTGTAGAATGTGTATGGAGAAGATGGCACTTTTCATTAAACAGTGAGCTCAAGGTTGAATATGGTTTTATTAATTTAGGTTTTTTAACCTAGGCTTTACTGTATTTTCTTTTTCAGCCCATATAACTACAATTCTTGTGGTTTCTGCTCTTGTTTTCATTCTGAAGTAGACCCTGCAAGTTTATTATTGCATGGGAAATTACCTGCCTTTCTCTGTGCACATTCTGCTAGAAGAATTTCCTATAGGACATGAGTGGGTAACACCTATTACAATGATGCCTTTTTAATTCAGGTGAACTTGTCTCTGGCTTTTAGATAATAGGCACAAAGCTTTAAGCTCTACTTACCAGCCAATCCCTTTTCCCTGGGAGCCTTTCATTGGCATGGTGAAAGGATCACCCTCTCACCAGCAGAGAACAAATGCAGTAAATAAACATTTGGCACTGCATTTCCGACCTCGTTTCCTGAGGATTTTATTTGTAGCGATCTAAAAGCTGTGATTACAGCAGACACTTTACAGAAAGTAGCCTTGGATTCTTTTTCAGGTGCTTTCCAGCTCCAGCTGCGTAGTTCAAATTCTTCTCTCTAATTCAGGCCCTTGAAGCATATTATTTAGATATGTTGCCCGTTTTCCTACTCAGCATGAGGAACAGTCAAGTTCAAACTACCTCACGAGCTTTCTAAAATGATAAAGCTATTGCTCTGAAATGCAAGAAATATGTGTGGTATCAGCTTTTTTTGTTACTGCTATTATTTGATAAACTCAAGAAGCAGAAATCGCTTCTTTCCAAATACCAATCTGCCTCGATCTTAAGCCACTCAGCTTTACCAGCTGCAGACCAGCAGAACTGTTTTCAAATGTCTCTGTAGTGATTTCATACTCATTTTATTAATCAGCAAGGACAGCTTTTGGCGCTGCTGAGGGGCCTGATCCTAAACACCTGATCCAGAACAGCTGCACTCCAGGCTTGCAGCAAAGGAGGGAGAGCTGCGGGACTGGCTCAGCTCTGCTCTGGCTCAGCCCAACCCTCTCCTCTCCTCTCCCCACGGGCCATCACCAGGACAACTCACAGGGCCACCAAAGCACCTCCACACAAACACCTTGCCAAATCTCCTCTGGTTACTGAGCAACCTGTTTAGCACACAAAGACAAGAGAAGGCTTCCAGACAGACTCTGCTTGCAGCACTGCACCCGAGCGCTGTAGTGGCAGCGAGCATGGATGAGCTCCAGGAGTCCCTGTGTCTGCTGCAGCCACAGTGCTGCCCTGGGAGTGCTGCTCCATGGACCTGGATGCTGCTCCACACACCTGCCTTCTTCCAGGTGTCCCTGCAGGGGTGGAATGACATGAGCTTGAAGGTCCCTTCTAACCCAAACCACCCTGTGATTCTAAGAAAAGGAGTTTCTAAACCTCTCTTCCTAAACCAGAACAACATACACCCATCTCATTTCATGCCTCTTTTTATTCAGTTAGGAGTTTACTTAAGTTTAAATCTGCAGTAACTGGCACAGCTATGGCAGCAGCAGCAGTCAATAAAATGAGCTGGAAAGCAGCAGCTCAATTGACTCCTGTCGAACAAGTACTTTCTCTACACTAATCCCACGAGGTTTTAGATCTGAAGTATTTAGAAGCTGAACTATTTAGGAAGGCTCTGTTGAACACGAGTGAGTTCTGTTCCTAGCACCTCATTACTTTCCCCTTACAGCAGTAGATTCCTTCCTGTTCCCAGACTGTTTCCCCATTTCTCTCCAGCTTGAAGTGTTTCCTTGTCATTGTATCCTTGAGTAATTACGAAAACAGTCCCTGTGTCTCTCTTTTATTAACACCTCTCAAATATTTGTGCAGTGATTTCATATCCTTCTTTAATCATCTCTGATTCAGTTTATACAAATTTAGTTTAATCAATCTTTCATTATAAGTAATATCCTGACCTTAGCTACCCTGCTTTGAACTTTCTCAGTATCTCAGTGGTGGGTTTTTTTAAGTTGACAGCTCTTACAAGCCCTACACAAAATATTCTGAGAGCACCTTGTAGCATGGGGAAGGAACTGGGCATTAACAACCAAACAGAAGCAACAGCCTGAACATCACAAACATCTGTAACTGAAAAGTTGCTGGTTTATACTCTCTTGCTCTCTTACTTGTTTTCATTCTGCTGGATTCTATTATAAGTTCTAAATGGAGGCAAATTAAAATAAAAGATTCAAACCTTGCTTCTGTTGAGTGATGTTTTCATTCCTCTTAGGCCTATTCATTTCTGTTCTGATTTCAGGGGTTCAATGCTGTGAACCAGAGATGGCCACACACTAAATTAAAAATTTTGCTGTTTAAATCATGTGCCCTTCCAACTAAAAGTTAAACCAGGTATAGGGAAAAAAACCCACAATTATCAACTTTCCAAAGAAATACCCACATTCTGTTAGGAGAGTCTTCAGCCTTGTGGGTCTCTGAGTCCTCCATTCACCTCAGCTGTACCTCCTGGAGCCTTGGCTTTGCAGCAAATGCCCATATCCAAAAGGGAAGTGCTTAAGAGCTGTTCTTTTTCCCCCAGACTAAGGGTTTGTGCTCCACTAATCCCACGTGCTTCCCAGTGCAGTAGGGCTTTGCTGTAATTTGCCTTGTTCATGTAACTATATTTCAGGTGTGTGTAGGAGTGACATTATTTAAGTTCATGTGAAATGTAAATAAGTCAGACACAGCTGAAAATGTATTTCCTCTGCCATCCCTATATTGTAGAACACAGTGTCACTTCGTATTACTTTCCATTATGATAATCTTATTTTAAAGCTGACAGTCATGATTTAATATCCTTGAAAAAGCTTAAAAGTGAGAAGTATACTCCAGCTACTTTTAGCAGTCTTAAGAGCCCCCTTTCCCAGCACTTGGATTGTCATCATTTGGATTATGAGAGAATCCATACAAGTTGTGTACCCCTATAAATAAAACACACTAGGCAGGGAGTCTGGCATCACTTACTGAGATGGAACCATAATGATATAAGGAATACATTTCAGCCCACCATGAGTTTCTTTACTAATCTGGTGCCATCACATTGTAAATTTTGTCTCTCATAGAAAAAAATCTAAATCTGTATCTTTGTCATGTATTATTTATATCCACCCTCTATCCAACAAACCAGTGGTCATAATAAAATTCACCTACAAAAAGCAAAAAATATTCAGAACAAGCCATCAAAAAAGCATTTACCCTAAGCCACATTCAGAGCGCTGAGTGTAAAATAACTTCCGAATTACCTCCTTTCATGTGTCTATAACTCTTACAGGAGAACTTGCAAACTAGAACTGCAGCAGTATATGCATTTTTCATCTCAGGTAATGGAAAATTATTGTTTTATGGGTCACTCACCAGCACTTGTTTCTTTCTGCCCAGCATTATAGAATTGTTTCAGTGAGGAGGTTGAGAGGAATGTCAGAGTTCCAGCTGAGAGTGATTCAGATAAGGGCTACATCCAGTTACTGCCAAGCCAGGAGGAACCAAAATGCAGGAGAGTAAGCTTTGCTCACATTTAGCTCAGGTGTGACAACCCTTCCTAGCACAGGCTCCTTTGCTCTCTTTTTGTTCTGAGGATTACAGAGGCAGAGGAATCAGAAGGGGCATGGTTGGGATAATGGTTCACTCTCCACATGCCATTAAAACCAAGCAGGAAGGTCAGACAAGTCTTGCTCTGGGCCAAGAAATCAAAAAATTACAGACAGTACTGCCCTGGTGTTGGCAGCTGCACAGATCTACATTCTGGTTTCTAAGACCATAAAAGCCCAGTCATCTAGAAGAGCAGTAAATAGATCAGCTTTCAATATCTATACTTTTGATAGCACTCCTATAAATGATAGAAAACATTTACATTCTGAAGTGGATCACTCTCACACAGCCCATTCCTTAAAATGCTGATTCCACTCACAGAAAGACTCAGTATCTCTGTTCAGAAACAATTCTGCTTCAAATTAACTGAAACTCATCTCTACTTATCCGGGCACTAATGAAGTGTCACCACAGAGAAAATGCAGCTGTACACACACCCACATTCCATCTCACACCCCCAGAATATCCCAAAACCCCTCAAACCCAAAAATGTGTACCACACTTGGAGGATCATCTTCAGGGTTGATTTATTTGGGGTAAAACACTACTACATGTGCTCTGCTTTAATTTGTACACTGTCACAACAGTATCCCAACACCTTCCCACATGAAAACTTCCCCTGAGGACTACAAGATAATGTGTTTTCCTGGCTTAGTTACTGACAGTTGTGATGGTTCACACTGCAAAGGTTAGACAAATATAAAGAAACAATCAAACATCTGCACACCTCCTATTTGCTTTGAACATTTTGGGTTAGAACAATCTTTTCCACCCTGTGTATGTGGCTGCAGTTTCTACAGAACTACCTGCATCTGATTTGACTGATGATGAAACTTTTATGTATATTTATATTTTATATACCCTAAACAAACAAATATGTGTTGTTTGGTGAGAGCAGGATGGTGATTCCACCACATGGAGATGGCAAAGAAACAGGGAAGAGCCTCCATACAGAAACTCATCCAGCTGCAGTGAATTAGAGAATATAATTGATGTCCTCCACAAATCTAGAAAAATGGGGGCTCTGAAACCATTTTTTCACTCAGAAGCAGCTCCATAACATGCAGCCACTTAGGGACTGTGGCCACAGCCGAATTCTTTGTGAATAAATTCCTCTTAGATGCTAACATGTCATTTTCATGGTAACTGAACTGCTCTGGAAAAGAATATTTGTAGCTGGAAATGAAGGGAGGAGGAGGAGGGAATTAATGCCAGTGAAACAGGAGAAAAATTCTGATTTTCAGGTTCACCAAAGAGCTTTGGAGCTCTCTCTGGCTTTCATGATAATGGGAATCACTTTCCTAGGTGAGGAACAGTTACTTCTTTGGAGTGAGCATTAGGGTTTAATGCTATACAAATTAGAAAACTGAGCAAAATGAAATATTTTTTTAACATTTGGAATGTTTCTGCCAGGCCATTTTTCTGTGAAAGAAAATCTCCTGTGTAGGTGGAAAATGCACTTCTCAACTGCTGTGTTCCCATGCTAAGACACCAACTTTCCCTAGCAGAAACTGAGAAAAACCCTACAGTCAGTTCCCCTCTAATTAAGACAGCTCACACAAGTCATTAGTGCAGGCAATAATTTGTAATATTAAGGAAACCAAACAGTATATTTAGATACTTGATGGTCAGAGGTCTGATCAGTTACATTTCCACCTGACTGTGACAAATGAGCCAGCAGGAACCAAGGGCTTCTCTAATAACACTCTCTTAACACACTTATTTTTGGAACAAGCTGCTCTTTTTCCCATTGTACTGTGCTAGAATTTTTCTCTGTAAAACTCCATTTTACATGCAGTGTAAAAGTAAAAGACTGAATCACATTCCAGAGATCCCTTTCACATTTAGGATAACTGTCCTTCAACCAGAAAAACCCACTTTAATGGACTAATCCATTAATATTTATTGATGCACACTATTTACATGAAGTCTCATAAAGTCAAGGCCTTTCTAGGAATGGGAAATAATTTTTCCATGCAATTTTATCAGAAAGATTTAAAGAAATTCCAGCTTTTAAAGATTACAAGTGTACTGTGTTTAATGTTGGTGAGAAAACTGAGTTCACTTAAGCTACCAAAATCATCTTTTGTTAGTTTCTCTGAGTATTTATTGTATCATTTTGTAAATCTGCACAAGGACAAGAATTTTTACTCCTGTTTTAATGCTTTATGGCTGTATAAATTCAGGATGGTATTTGTATGTTTTAAAAAGAGTTTTAATTTTCTTCTCCTTAGGGTATCACAGTTGCTTCACTCACAGTGAAAAGGACTTCTAGTAACAGGTGACAGAGTGCTAGAAATAATATCAAATCACCTTAAAACTTGCTTTTTAGATATAACTAAATGGATTGCTGTAAGGACAACATATGTACAGGAAACAAGAGGGAATGGATTTATTGGCACTTCTTGCAAATGACTTTCAAACCACAGAGAAAAAAAAGTCACCCCAAATTCATGCTAATAAAGCTTCACACCAACACTCAAGACTGATGCTATTTCTCTCCCCAAACTGATCCAACCAATCAAGAAAGAAAAAGAATTTTCAACGAAAACACAAAATATATTCCCTGAAATTCCCAAGCTAACCTGTACTTCAGCTGGGAGTGCTGCAGACTCACACTGAACATTACATTTTGCTCATCAAAGCCCTCAGGCCAAGCCCTGCATCCCCTGATCAGTTTTGTCACACAGCTCCAGTAACTTCTGTAATACTGCCATGGCCACTACCCCCAGTGCCATTAATCCCTGTTTTTCCTGTGTTTTTCCCCAAGATCAGACTGAGGAACACGAGTGAGACCCAGCTTCACCTGGGTGATGAGACACCCAGCAGGCAGGGGGTGGCCACCTCTGCAAAACACCCAGAGCCTACTGCAGCTTGGAAAAAGCCTCTCAGACCACAGAGCCCAACCCTTCAACAGCACTGCCAAGCCCACCCCACCCATGCCCCAGGTGCCACATCCACACAGCTTTTAATCCCTCCAGGAATGGGCACCACCCCTCACTGCTCTGGGCAGCTGTGCCAGAGCTGGGCAGCCCTTTCCATGAAGAAATGTTCCCCAGTCCCCAATCTAAACCTCCCCTGGAGCAAGCTGAGGTGATTTCCCACCCCAGGGGGGGCTGCTCAGAGTCACCTACCTGTATGGGGCTCAATAGAAAAGTAAGGCTGTCCCTCCAGAATGCTGTAAACCAGCTTGGCACTATTTCCATACACTGGATCATCTGCATCAGTAGCTGTTACTTTAGTAACAAAGGTGCCTAAATAGAAAGAATACACACAATTAATGTTTACACTCACGAGAATTTGCATATCTTATTCAAAAACTAATTTGGAACAAAAATTCATTTCCTTGTGAGCTGTATAACAACAATAAAAGAAGGCAAAATATCAATAGCAAGTTAAAATATTACTGGTGGAACAGAAACAAAACATTTTCCTTCAAGCTGATATGTGCCAGCAGCCTGAATTTCTAGGTAAAATAAAAGCCCTTTTAGTATCTGTATTATTTAAAAGTTTCTTTGCAGAATGCATTTAAAGCTACCTGATAGATCTGTGTAGACTTCAAGCATTTGCAAAGGAATCATATCAAAGGGATACAAAACACAAGGTTAATAATACAATATAATATGTTGCATTTAAGACTTGCAAATTCACATTTGAAAGAACTTTGCCAAGTTACAGAGACCAGACAGAAAAACAATAATAAAAAGGGTTCTTTTTTCCTCTCTTGGCTTGCAGCCATGATAATGATTTGATGTGGCCAGAGTGACAGAGTTGGGACAACAATTGTCTCTGAAATGAGTCTCTGCCACTCAGGGGGCCATTGTTCAGCCAGAGTTATAAATTCCATACTCTGACAAAAATAAATAGAAAAAAAAATACGGAAATTACCCTTTTTATTTCTTAGACAGCATAGCACTTGCCATTTCTGTAAGAAGCAAAATTGAATGAAATTCAGTTGATTGCATTAAGGTTGCTGCAAAAAGGGTTTTTTTGGCTGACATGAAAGTATGATGGCATTGATTAGGCTGACAATAAAGACAATATCTACAGAGGGAGAGAAAGCAAGAGCAGGAGAAAGATTAAGGGCTGAATTATGTTCAGAAAGGAAAATAATTACAGCACCCACCAAACATCCCCCTTTATGGATGTGCCAACAAAAATAGCCTCCTGTTCCTGCTCACCCTCAATGTGCTGCTGCCTCCTGATGCTGTGGCCGTCAGGGCAGCAGAGCAAAGGGAAGGAGATCCCTTTGGCACAGCCTTGGTCCTTGCCCTGCACTCCCTTTTCCTCTCTCCTGTTCAGCTGTTAAGGCTGGGGCAGTGTTGTGGGTCACAGCACAACAAATGAAATTATTTAGAGGGATATTTGCATATTTAGATATAACTTGCATATGACCCAATAGCTGCCATTTCACTCTTTCCCACCCAGCCACTTCAAACACCAGGGCAAGATGTGGGGCTTGGGTTTGGGATGATGGAGAACACCTCTCTTAGGGAGCACAAGTGCTGCAGGGACTGAAGTTGTGGCAGGTTTGCTGCATGGAAGTAATGGGATAATTCCCAGTGAAGGGAATGTGGGTTGCAGAAATACATCTCACTGGAGAAAAAAATGGATTAGGCTGGTATTGGTCATTTATTTTGGGGGGTAAATTTACTCATTCTTACAGGGGAGGGTACCAGCAAAGGGAGGCAGACCAGTGCAAGCTCCACCATGGCCCACCCAGAGGATAAGTGCCCCTCAGCATCTCCCCTGGGCTCAGCAGGGGCCAGGAGTCCTGCAGCAGGTACACATCCCATGGAAAAGGAGTATTATGTCACATCTCTCTTTGACAGATGCTTGCTGAACCTGTTTTATAAACATGCAAACTGTTCATGTTTTGAAGTTGAACTGTATTTGATACTGAAGGGTGACCTTACACCTAGGCTTTAACAGAATAGTTTTTAACCTGTCACTGGGCCTGAGGAATGGACTTTACCCTCAACTTGGTGGTTGGTTTGTAAGGAATTAACATCAGGAATTTATTGTCTGCCCAGTGACAACAAGCAGACATGAAGAGACAGCTCCTGAGAGCCAGCTGTGAGTGGGAGTGGTAAAGGGGCCAGGTGACACAGTGGTGCCCAGCCCTGTGACAAGTCCAGCAGCCTCAGCCTGCAGGTGAGATCCTCAACCCCTTCTTCACACACAGGACAGTACACAGAGGAGGGAAGGGGCCCTGGGGCACAGGCAGAGACCATGGCCTGTGCTGCAGAACAATGGCAAGGGAGTTCGCAGGGCTGAGTTTGGATGCTGCAGGAAGACAGGGACAAAAGGGCCCTTTGTGGCTTGTCCCTGGGAGTTACAAGGCACAAGGAGCTGCACAACGGGGATTGTCTCACACGTTAAACTGCTGCTCTGGGCTCTCCTTCTGTAGCTCACACCCCAGTCACCAGGGCTCTGTTTTGCTGTTCCCACAGACAATCATCCCTCAGCAGAGCTGTGCCTCCCCTCTCTGCAACTTGGGCTACAGCCCCCCTATCCAGCCCAGCCCAGCCCAGCCCATCCCAGCCCATCCCAGCACATCCCAGCCCATGCCAGCCCTTCCCAGCATATCCCAGCACACTCCAGCACACCCCAGCCTATCCCAGCCTATCCCAGCCCATCCCCAGCTCCCTGCAGCCCATGGCTGCTGTGCCAGGGTAAGAGCAGCCATGAATGCAGGCTCAGAGCTTCCTTCAGCTGGATTCAGGCTGGAGTAGCAGGTGATGTGCTCCTTTCTGTGGCTGCTATCATAAAACTCGTGGTTTGTAATCTCCTAAGACAGAGAGGTTTGTGCAGAACATCATACAACAGGACAGGGCTGGAATAAGATAAGGCTCATCACAAAGTGAAAATTTTAGTTAGAGTATTTTATCTAGACTGTTTCATTTTGTTTCCATTATATACTTTATACACAAAGGAAAATAAAGAAATAAAACTGTTGACTTCTTGGAGATTGTGTTTGATTTTCCTAGCTGGCTCTCATTTCAAAGGCCTTCAGAAATAATTACATTGCTTGTTTAGAAAGATTTGATATATAATTTCTATTCTTATCTTACTTCACTTGAGAATTCCTGAAGACTTTCTATAGATATTTATTTCAAGATTCCCAGACTTGAATGGATATGCCAATTTCTGATAAGCACATTCTTTATCCTAAGTGTTCATTAGATACTAAAGTTGAATACATCCTAATAAATAGAGTTAATCAGTGTCTAACGTTGCTTCCAATCCTGATGCTCAGCTACCAAGGTTTTTTTTCCTTGTTATATAAAATAATTCAACCACTTATTGAGTCACCAAGTTCAACTGAAGTTTATAAATGTATTAAAAATACATGGGTAATATGTGTGTCAGTATTTCCAGTAAAGTACACAAAAGATAGGGGGAAAGGCATAATCTTCTTTTTTTTTTTTTCCCTAACAGGTCACTTGAAGTGTGATTATAATCTCACCTAATAAAATTAATGACGGGAATGGAAAATTGAAATACTCTCCTGCCTCCTAGAAATCAATTTCTCCCCCATCCAGTGTCTGCCCCTCAGCACTTCATTTCCAACCATCACACACACTTCTGAGGCCTGTCAAATCCTGTAATTTGCTCCCAACAATCTTACTGATGAAAATTGTTTAGGGAAGATGTGAGTGATCATGAAACAGAAATTAAAGAAATTGCTTCCACTACTGAAATTAGTTAAGCTTTGGCATAGTTTAAATTTTATCACCTTTAATTTGATTTTTTTTTTTGCTTTATGCCTCCAGTCAAATTTTCTGCAGGTGTGAAACACACTACTTTATGCTGTTCACACTGGCAATAACCAATATATTTAGGAGCAAAGCCTGTCCCCTCTGCAGCTGCAGGTGGTGTTGCTAATTCAGTGCAGCTCTGATTGCCCTGCAATGTCCTGAGAGTTCACATGGAGCACCCAACCCCACTCCCACAGGTGACAGAACCTGAGCATCAAAAGATTTGGAAAACTGAGAGATTCCTGATGGTGAAAAATAATGCAGAAAAAAAGGAACTCACAGCCACCATGGCTCATATTTAGGCAACCTCCACACCAGAACTCTCCAAGCATTGGCTTATCAATATTTAAGCAGGATTTTACTCTTTTACTGACACTGCAGATATAAACTACGTGTTTTTATACAAGCATAACGTTCTTAAAGTTGTAAAGATAAAAACTTTGCATTGAAAAAGCTCTAAGAATGCAGGGAAGGGCATTTATTAAGTAAATGGTCTTGGAAAAACAACATTCTGGGCTCTGCCCAGCAAATAAACTGCTAAGGTTTCTGTTTGTGTTTAATTTTGACTGCATTTGGCTTGTGTTTGTTTCTTTGTCAATGCTACAACAAACTCATTTAGCCAGAGACTATAAATTTGAAATGGTGCCATTTTTATAAGAAAGCCACTATTGTAGTCCAAGTCACTGTTGTCCTAATTACAATAATATTGCAGTTTTATATAATCTGGCCCAACAACATAATCACTGTTTCTTTTTTTCTGTATGTGCCTAATGTTGCCTTATGTAAACCAAATCCATTTCTTTCCGAGAGATGAGGCAAAATTGAAGATGTTCTGTTAAAAAACTTGGTGTGCTTTTTTCCTCAGGTACACTTTTGCAATGCTAATGACTCTTAAATATGGATTTAACCACCATAAATAAAGACTGCACCAAGATTCAACAGATTTTAATTAATGAACACTTCTAATGTGCTTTAACCATTAACCATTGCTGATTGTTTTACTCTGTCAGGGTCAGATTCTTTTATTCTGTCTTTACAACAGGCCAGCAATCAGAGACACAATTAAGAACAGCACTATTTTTACATGGCTAGGTGAGAAAGCCAGTGTTTGCTGCACACCAAGATTAAAAACCATCATAAAAAATAAGATGTGTGTGCTCAGCTAGTGCTTTTCTGTTGTTTTGGCTGTGTTTTTATGTGCAAGTCAGGGTACAGATTCTGCAAATTAGTCAGAAAGAAAAATGCATATGCAACCACAGGGAGTAGGAAAGCAAATTCTTTTGGTGTGGCAGTGAAATGTGCGTACTGGGAAAAAAAAAATTCCAAAAAATCAAATTTGAATGTTCTAGAGGAGGTAATGCATAGTTGGTGCCAAGAATTTACATGAATCCATATTCAATGAACAACATTTTGTTGAAAGATTGTAATGGCTGGTAAAAATAAATAACGTGACCATAATGAAACCTGGTGGGACCATGTTTTCTCATCTTCCCAGGGACTTCTGGGTTGGTTTTTTGGGTTTTTTTTTCCTTTTCTGGTGCCCTTTTTGGTTTCACTCAGTCTTTCTCTCCTAGTCTTCCCAAATTTTGACAGGCTGATATCTCCCTTTCATTCCAAAGATCTGATTACCAACCTGACAGAGCATTAGGAGAGTATCTGCATGACAAAGCCTCGCCATTATTTACCAACTCTTTTGTTTCCCTAAGAGGATCCTGAGCTGCAAAACCTTTAGCTGGCTTTGGAGTTGGGCTGATGAAAGTCCTGGAGCCAGGGGTGGTCACACAAAGCACTGTTTGCACCCAGCAGGTCAGATAAGCATTTTTTCCAAAATGAAGCCTTTTCTTCACTGTCCTTCTTTGCTATAATCTCACAGGTAGCATGACAGCTGTTGTCATGGTAACAATTTTTTATTGAATAAAACTGCAATAATCTCATAAAAACCTGCATAACTTCTTGACATGTAAATTATTACTGCCTCGAAACTGAAGGAACTTATTCTTATTTGTTTTTCATTGTTGCTCGTTTTTTTAAATGCAAAAACATAGTTTTAAGCCTTATCATCCTGCATTATTGCATGAGACCATGTCTAAACACAAAATCTATGAATTAGAGGTTTCACTAACCAAATAAAGAAAATGTATATGAAACAGGAATCTGTTTAAAGCACTACAGAACTTGTTAACATATGCAAATTACCCACATAAAATATCATTGCATATCTTGGTGTTCATTGGTATCATTGCATTTGTTGGTGCAGATATATAAATACATGCACACCTAAATGGTGGGAATGTTGCATCAGTGTTTAAGGGTTCTTTGGCAGACCATAAGCTATTATTTCAGCCCTACCTTCTGCACCTGTATTTGAATGTATTTTTATTATTATTGACAGCTACTCCTTTGCCAAAACTCTGGGAGCCCAGTGAGTGGATCAGACCTCACAATGCAGCAAGGCTCTCTGCCCCAAACACTCCAAGAGCCAACACCAGGAAAGATAAATACATACAGAGGAGAGACCAGCAGCTTGTTGGACTCCTGGAGGTTCCTTTCCAACTCAGGGATTCCATGATTCCCTGATTCTGCAGGGAGAGGATGTAAATCCCCCCTGGAAGTGTTGCTGCCAGCACACAGTGGTGCTGCTGCCTGATCTGCAAAGCCTCCAGGACCACAGAAAATGTGAAGCACTGCTTTGGGAACAGAGCTTAGAGGGCTTGGGGGAGTTTTTCACATCTTCCCACACTTAGAGACAGGGAAGCATGTACAAATGTTTTTTGAAAAATCTGCTTTTTAAGTGTCCAGTGGACCCTTAATGAATGAAAAATGATGATGACACCCTAAGCAGAGATAAAGGGTAGAGATACAGGCCAGAACAGCCCACTGAGGCAAACAGGAAGGCCAGCATCCATTCTGCTATGCAATGTAACTATGGCAGAATCCAATATGCAATCATTTCTAGAAGGCAGAAATGAGAAAGAAAATCTGTGTATGCTACAGATGTAACACTGGCTTGTTGGTCATAAGCACCACATAAATACACAGATACAAGACTTCTCTTAATCTTCTGCAAAGAGAAAAACAACAACAGAAGCTTCCTTGCAATGAGAAATTGTACCAGGAGGAAGAGCTTCCCAAGGGAAATAACAGAATCACCTCAGTGAAGAGTTCAGTCTCTTGCACAGGATGCAGGATAATGTATTCTAAGGGAAAACCCTAGAAAGACAGGAAGATTAACTAATAGGGTAATTTGTCTTCCCCAGCTGTAATTTATTTGACTCTAAGTAGTGAAGTACTGTGGTGCTGCCATGATCTTGTTTATGATGATTAAGGTAAGGAAGAAGGAAAAGAGGGTTATTCATACAACTCAGTTTTAGGCTCAACTGGCTAAATTACATACCTAGCTGCACAGCTACCTGCTCTGCCTGAGGGAGGAAGACAGAATCATCCTCTCCTGGAGTCCTCCTTTCTTGGCTGATTGGAGAGGAACAGAAATTAAATTGGCTAGCTAATGGGAATGCCTAAATTTCAACCCTGTGACTCCTCTCTCACAGGCCCCCCCAGTCTCTAATTCCAGCCCTCCAGGAACTGCAGGAGTGTAAGGCTGACACTCCACCAAACATGACAAGGAGAAACTTTGCAAGAATTTTGGGTTTGTTTACATTAATTTCTATCACAGACTCCTAAAATCCCAGAATCATTCAGGTTGGAAAGGACCTCCCAACCCATCCAGTCCCAGCTGTGCCCAAATCCCCCCCTTGTCCCCAGCCCAGAGCTCTGAGTGCCACCTCCAGCCCTTCCTGGGACACCTCCAGGGATGGGCACTCCAGAGCTCCCTGGGCAGCCCCTGCCAAAGCCTGAGCACCCTTTCCATGGAGAAATTCCTGCTGAGGTCCACCCTAAGGATTCCCTGGAGCACCTTAAGGCCATTTCCTCTTTCATATATCTCTGTCTAAACACCTGTGTGCACTTATATACTCATAAAGACAGCTGTAAACACTTTCTGAAATAAACTGCAACTGATACAGTTCATATCCTGTTTTTAATATTAAACATGAGCGACAAAGCATTACTTGCTTGTTTTGCCACTTTGGTTTTTTTGTAAATAGTTGAATGCAATTTCACTGAAATGCACAGAAAAAGAGATTTGTCAGTACTTTACAGACCTATAGGAAATGGCAGATGCTCTCCTAAAGAAATGATAATCTAAAACAAAAGCTTTAGCACCTTAAAATCTGGCTCAATGAAAGAATCTGAAAGAATCTAACAGCTTGGTCTATAATAAATTATGTAGTATCATGCAAGAAAATGCAAGAAGCTGTTTCTTAACTCCAACAGAAAAATAATCCCTTCCTACCTTTGATCCACTAAGTAATGTTCAGCTCCATAAGCAGAAGAGGTATCCAGACTGTTTCTCCCAAATGTTACACATTTCTCAGTCGAATTTCTGGAGGAGATACTTTGGGAGGTTAATGAAACCTTTAAAGAATGTCAGTGTCATACAGTACATGTTTGAGTCAAAATCTCTGAACAAATGCACGACCTCCCGCATGTAACACGAGAGTGTTTGTGCACATTGCTCATGTGCCATTTTCAGGACTTTTTATCATGTGAGGGAAATGGGAAAAACATATTGTATGCAAATGTGTGACTGCAGAAGTATGAGAGGAGCTGGCTGTGCCTGGAGAAAAGGCTGTCTGAACATGCAGGGAGGGAGCGAGCTGGCAGGCCCGCACCTCGCAGCTGTATAATGAGGGCTGCAGGAAGCGTGGCTGGGAAATCTAATCAGCTGCATATTTTACACTTCTTGTCTGCAGAAACTAATTGTTTTGGAACCCTGATGCTGCCTTTTTAACATAACCTTTTGGAATCAGAAATATTTTACAACAGAAACACATACTCAGATTTAGGGATACGGATTCCTCCCTGGCAATTATCCTGGCTGTTACCTGGGTTTACCTGTGTGGATCTAACAAGAAGGGACACTGTCTTTTCAGTTTAAAGGCTGGCAGCTCTTTCTTGCTAGAACTTATGAGATGGTGCCATTAGAGAGCCTGCAGGTATTCCTTTGCAAATTCCCCTGCGTGGCTGTTTGTTGGGATTAGTACACAGTTTGAAACATCACAGGCAACAGCAGAAGGGTAAAATGTATTTTATGTTTGGCCTAAAGAATTATGTTTTCCTTTCATGCTATTTTTTTTTTTATTCTCCCTTTAGATATCACCCTCGCTATAGAATATTAATTGATATTTGTGAGAGAAGTGGGAAATAACTCCTCTTCTGTTCAGGACTTTGTGAAAGACTGCTTGTCTCTAACCAATTGACTATTTCATCAGCACTCCTCCTGCGAGGTCCCCAGGCAAAGGCAGTAAAATTGGATGATCACTGTACACTGCATTACCGAGCAGAAAAAAAGGTACTGTAAGCCCTGTTGATTCCAATGGAAGTTTCAGGTTATGCTCGGGTGTATTGTAAAAACATAGAAATAAATAAATAATAAACAGCCTGGGCTGTTTACCGAAGAAATCCTTTCACTCCTGACTGCGTGTGGTGCGAGCAGACCGCGGCTGATAGCAGAGCTCTGATGTTCCACTTGCTTTGTTTGCAGAGTGAAGCCTGGAGAGCCAGCAGCTGTAACCCAGGGTGCAAAAGCAGGGTCTGAAATATTGTCCCCCCAGGCCACTGTGGGGCCAGCATATGGCAGCAGAGCCCTTCTGGGCCCCAGGCAAGGGCACAGTTGAATCAGCTGCCCTGCAGTCCCTGGCTGATTCCAGAGGAAGCTGTGTTGACAGCAGCTCCACAGGCAGTTGCTGAGCTGTTTTCGTGGGAAAGCAAGAAGTGCTGCAGATTCAGCACCTAAGCAAAGACAGAGGTGTCAGCTCAGGGCAGGGTGGGGAATGACCAGTGCCAGAGGAATAAAAAAGGATTGGAAATTGCATCTCATTTTGCCGTGTGTCCATCAGGGAGATGTCTAACACAGGCCACTTGCTGAAGAATTTGAGGAGTATTGGTCCCTGACGTTCTAAAGCCAAGTCTTTGTGCCAGTAGAGGAATAGGGGTTACAGTAATCAAAGTTTCTGTGAAAATATTACCACACTGAACTTAATTTTCTGACCTAGAACCTTGTACACTGTGGTGAGACCTTGTCTGCATTTCCCATGATTGAAAAAGGTGAGATTATGCTCCAGATCAGTTCTGTGGCATTTCATAGAGCACCAGTCTGGCAAGAACCTGTGCTGCTCTACTTCCTCTCATCCCTCTGTTTTCCACCTAGGCATCATCCCCTGGCCAACAAAGGGGCTCATGTCACCAGCCAAGCTGCTCAGAAACACAACTTCAAAGCCTGCAAAACCAAACCCTACCACTCTTTCACACCTTTTTTTTTCGTTCAAACTTTTATATTTGGAACAATTGTGAGAAATCCATGCTGAGAATAGATTTAAACTTGTAACCAGAAGAGAATGCATCAGAAACCTGAGTCAGAGACTTATTTTCACACAGTCACATAACACAAACACGGTGACGCATTTGATATGTACAAATGGAAGTGGTCACAAAGGAGTTCAGAAGCAGAATATCTGCAACAAGAACAAGATGTTTGTGACTATGAGGCAAGAGGAAAAAACACAGTAGAACAGATTCTTGTAAGTACACAGGACATTCACCTAAGACTGCCAAAATTTCCTCTGTTCTGCCATTGCGTGATCAACATGTGACAGCTCTGTCTGTCTGTTCTCATCCCAAAACAGGAACATCATGGAAGGATGAATTTCTCTATTTGGAAGAGCTCCATAAGGAACTATGTCTTCAATTCTGATCCCAGCAGATTTTTCCTGCAGAGTTTATCTTCACTATGTGTCATCTGCACAACTTTCCTTCATGCCAAGGGAATGCATGTGTGCAAAAAAAGGACGATTTGTGACAAATTGCTGGCAGGGAATGGAGAGGAAGAAAGGCAGTGTTTGTCTAAGAAACCAGCACACACCAACAGCTCCACACCTTGCACAGGTGAGGCAGGCCTTGCTCCCAATTACCAGACAGTGACTTCAGAACCTCAACACTCAAGTATTTCCTGCCATTGGCACAAACTACTCGGGGAAATCCCACTGATTTTGGTAATTCTGTATTGCCAGTCAAGCTTAGTACACTCAGGACAATAGAAATGGGGATAACTAAAGGATCAGCCTGTAAGTCCCTAAAGAATATTAATTTCATCATGTTCCTTGAGCTCATAAGGACCACGTAAGTACAGTGCAAAAAAGATAATGACATTTTTGATCAGACCTCATGAGATATGAAAGCAGCACATGCTCAGAACAGTTTTTTGTCCAGGGTCAACAGCCAGTCAGATTAAGGAGCTGTATTGGGTACTGAGTGTCCTGAGCTCTTCCAGAAGGCTGTGTGTGAGTATTTTAAACAGAGTCACACTCACCAAAGAAATCTCACCTAAAACTCCTTGGTACCAGAGCTACTGCATGTGATTCTGCACAAGAGGAACAAGCAGAGGAACGAGAAAACACGAAATTACACTCTTTTTCAAACAGCTGTTACATTGTTGCCATATTTTACAACATCTGCCGGTTTTTTCCCTTAGCTTTTGCACTGCCTTTGCATTTGCCCTTTGGGCTAATTTGTACTTGACCCCAAGTGCTGCAGTCCCTTTACTCCGCAATTTTGTGACAAACTATCATTGATTTAACAGTCATGCTCAGCGCCTTAAAAATCAATGATAAAAACCCCAGCAAGACAGTGTGGTTGATCTTGATAACATTTCAGGTCAGGTTTTTATCACAACTTTCTAATTTGTCAAGTTATCACTATTCATGTCAGACGTTGCGTGTTGATTCCGTATGCAGCAGATTATGTCCTTTTGCAAACAATTTGTAATTGTAAGAGAATGAGTATCTTTGGTAGAACTGGAAGACAAGGAATGCACCTGGTTGGACTAAAGAACTCTGCTCTGCTTTTGAAAAAAATAAAGATGATAGAATTTCTTATCTGCAGTGTTATAATCAAGGGCAAACCTTGATTCAAGGGAAAACATTCCTAAGTAGATGTGCTTGTGCCAAAACTGAAAACTGATATTCTGACTCAATTGAAAGCCTAAGCCCTTTCCAGTAAAGACCTTTCATGGAAGCATTTAAGGACAAAAAAAAATTATTATTCTAAGCTTTTTCATACTCTTCCTATTTTCAAGTGGCAAGGGCAAAAGCATTTCTAGAGCAATGTCAGACAGAATTCCACTGCATGTACTTCGGGGTTTTTTTAAATGACTGTCAGGAGCAGCCTTAATATTTGGAGATTATTAAAGTTTGTCTGTTTACCTTAATTCAGGCAAACTATGAGAGAATTCTCTTCCCTTATGGCTTTTGTTCTTTTTCCATCTGTGTCCTTTTTTATTTCACCAACACGTTTGTCACTCTGCTTCAGTCATCTCTGTCTTTCAACATGACACTCGCTGTCTAAACACTCCTGGCTTCACCAAGACAGAAATCAAGAGACTTCACTCCTCATTCCTCCCCTGAAAAAAGGCATCCTAAAACTCTGCTGTTGGGAGACAATATCCACTTTGGCTCCCATTACCCCCTCTGCACATGTTTTGGGGAATTCCTGAAGCTGAAAAGGTAACACTGAAACAGAACATGCTCAAGGGAGGGTGTGGGGGTTTTTAATTCTCCTTTTTTTTTTTTTCTTTAAATAAGCTACAGACCCTTACAGATCTTCTAAGCTTGCTCATTCATTTACATAACATTCTGTCTTCATTGCAGGCATAGATACAGAGCTCATAGACAAATGGGCAGGGAAAAAAATAAGAGTCTTGAGGGGTTTTTTTAATGTTTTAACTGAGTTTCTACCCCAATGTGCCCTTTTACGTTTAAAAGTGATTAAACAAGATTTACAGAATAATTAAATTATTTCCTATTTGTGACATGTAATACTTGCCATAACTAAGTAATTCCACAGATTTCACTTTTTGATCTTTAATTCTTTAAGAAAATTAATATCATAATTAAGAGATTAAAGTGCACAGTTTCAGCAAAGAACATATTCTCCATATCCACTGTCAGCTTTCACAAGCAAATTCATCATTTTTGGAGTTGGGAGCAGGGCTTACTATGGTAGATTATGTAGGAATTACAGTAAAAAAATCCCGTTTTGTTCTCAAAACTTTCTTTTTTTCTGGAATGTGCTGGTCTCTCTGCTCAAAGAGAGAATGAAATGGTTTCAGAATAACTCTGAGCACAGTGACGTGGTCGGCAGCGAGTGCGGGTGTGGGAGTGTGTTCTGTGGAGACAGCTGAGAAGTGAGCAGCACTCCTCCCAGAGAGAGCTCCGGGTAATACTGATCCTCTCTGCACCAGGCAGGGGGAGGAGAGCCACGCAAATCCCTTTGTTTTAGCAGGGAAGCAGATTTTCCAGAGAGCACTGACACGGAATAAAAGGCAGGCAGGCTCACCGTGGCCGCGTGCGGCTCCTGCCCGCTGGCACAGCCCCAGTGCCACGTGGGCTGGACACAGCATCAGGGACAGCACTGGGCTGGAAGGGACCCCAAAGCACATCCAGCCCCACCCCTGCCATGGCAGGGACCCCTCCCACTGTGCCAGGCTGCTCCAACACCCAATGTCCAACCTGGCCTTGGGCACTGCCAGGGATCCAGGGGCAGCCACAGCTTCTCTGGGCACCCTGGGCCAGGGCCTGCCCACTCTGCCAGGGAACAATTCCTTCCCAAGATCCCATCCAGCCCTGCCCTCTGGTAGTTTGAAGCCAGTTTTCACATCCTCACAGTGTATCATTCCAGCTCTGGATAGTCACAATAACCCCTGACTCTCCTATAATACATCTCTTAAGGCCAGGTCTCAGGTAGGTGTTAGAAAAACTGCATCGTGTTAGAACCTTAGAACAATTAAAGGTTAAAGCCTCCATCTGTATTTCATGCATTGCCTTCCCCTGAGGCCCAAAAATAAAATGCCTTGTACTGCATCCTCATTACATAAGTACTATATATAGAGAGCATATGAGTTCTTCTTCTGTTTCAGAGCAGAAAATTGATATAAGCATTTTGAGGAAAGAAAAGGTTCAGCAGAACTTTGTTTCATCCTGAGTGAGAACATTGCCTAGTAATGCCTGTGTTGTACAAAAGTCAAGGCTGAAATTGGCAGTGGGTGGAGATCTCTTTAAGGGAATTAAGTGGATAATGGAAGTGAAATACTCTTAGTGAGGGGAAAATAATAAAAATTCCTTGAACTCTGAAAGGAGAAAATTTTCTTATAAATATTATAGAAGAGTTAACAAAATTTTAAGAGGACTAAAACAAACTTCAAAAAACTTGAAATGATTTACAGAGAATCATTTCCTTCAGCTCTTGATGTTGCTACCTGTGGGTCAAGAAAAGAAAGCAGAAGGAAATAGGAACAGCAACCTTAGTGAAGACTAACACTCTCATCTTCCACTTTCCAGCCTTGACATTTGGTTCCATCAGAGATTAAGACACAGACTCCACTCCAGAGACTTTACACCCATTCATGCCCCACGTAATGCAATCGGGAACATTCTCTGAGTTTTGAAGCAACAGCAGAGAAGTAAGATTTGTTTCTCAACAGAAGAGCAGGAGTGCACGTTGGTGCTCCTGTAGAGCAGCAGCCTGGAAACCTGCACCCCTAGGAAAGTCCTGTAAAACACCTGGAAGGGCCAGGGATCCCAAGGGATAAATGTGCAAAACTCCCAGAGTTACAGTAATAAATCTCAGACAATCTATTGCAACCCTCTACCTATATCAGGGTTAGAACGCACTGCCTTTGGACAAAGCTCTTCCATGCAGCCTAACAACCCTTAAGAATGTGGAACTGTGTGATTTCAGAGGCAGGGCAGTGAGGAACTCTTCTTTCCACAACACCCTTGGGGAACAGATGAAATATTTTCCCCTGGAGCCAGCCCCTTTTGGTATTCCCTAAACTTCATCCAGCCAATGGTCATTTCTTCTACAATCCTCTATAGTAAAGTCTTCCCTGATGAAGTTTTACTTTGTAATTCACCTTTCATAACCTTTCTTCACATTTTTCCCTCCTCTTTCACCCTTTCTCCATTGTTACTTTCCCACTCTTTTGCTAATGTTTCACCTTTTATTCTCTTTTATTCTCTTACTCTCATTGCATTTACCAACTTTTAAACCTCATGGTAACAATTTACTAGATTTTTATTTGTCTTCTGGCTAGTTTCCTGTCAGAGTTTTCAGTTTTGGTTTATTTTTTTTCTCTTCTTCTTTACAGTGAATACTGCTTGGATAGGGGCCATGTCTTTATCACAGATTATAAATATTCACAGATATAAATTATTTTTATAGTCAGCTTTGTGATCAGAAAGTCTCTTCTTTTCTTGCATATGTCTTTCTCTTTTTTCTTCTAGAATACTACATAAATCCCATTCACATAAGGAATGTCAGCATTCAATTTTCCTTCCTCCTTCTCCCACACTGTTTTGTTTTAGTTTGGTTTTTTATTCTCATTTCATTTAATTAAGTCATTTGCTCACCTAGAGCTTGGCTGAAATATCTTCTGAAAGCAGGTCCATATTATGTTTGTGCTGCTGTATAATTAGAAGTAACTCAACATATAAAAGCCATGTTTTAGTAAAAGAGCTGAAATGCATGCTCAAAAATTCATGCATCATTTTTGGCAGAAGCAAATCAACACAATCAAGATATGAAAATCTGCTGGAGAAGAGCTGATTTAAAAGATGAAGCCTCAGGTACGACCATGCAGTCAGCACATCACACCTGTATTTCACAATGACTCAGTGCAACTCCTTGTGCTGGGAGTCAGAGGATGGCTCTGGCTCCTCACTTTCCTCCTCTTTTTAACTAAGTAAGAGAGAGTGGTGTTTTTGAAACTTTGTGATAGGATGCTGCTTTGTTTCACAAAGTGCCTTGGCACTCCTTCAATTACCTTGCTTTGACAGATGCAGACAAATCGCTGAAAAGCACATTATCCACAACTTAACACTCAAATGCATTAGAATTTCCTCTGCATTTCATGGCCAGATTTTGATGCCTTTGCTTATGCTGAATTCTTCTATTGCCCTGAAGTAGGTTCTCTTGGTTG
The DNA here is from genome assembly GCA_013398075.1 of Notiomystis cincta. Taxonomy (NCBI): domain Eukaryota; kingdom Metazoa; phylum Chordata; class Aves; order Passeriformes; family Notiomystidae; genus Notiomystis; species Notiomystis cincta. Next base: position 76,640 of record VZRX01003539.1, read on the forward strand.
GGTGGGTTTGCTTCCCTTCAGCTTCAGGGACAGCTGAGGATGAGCTGCACTTGGTGTGTGTCGTGGGGACCGAGGCCCTGGGTGTGTCAGCATCTGCCTCTGAGTGGACATTTACTTGCAAACACAGACCAGGGACAAACTGTGCAGAAAAGATTCTAATATATTAATCCAAGAGGAAATAGATTAACACTAATCCGAGAAAATGAATAAATATAAGTAAAATATATTAAGAAGATTATGTACTTCTCCTTTCTCTTTTCTGTTTTCACACAGTTAATTTCCCTTTTCACCATCATTTTCCACAGCTTTCTCTGCTTTTCCCTTCCATCATCCATGCAAATCCTGTGGCTAATTGGTTAAGTCCACTCTAGAGCCTAACCATCAATTCCCAGACACAGCATCTTTCATTTCAATGTTTTTGCCTGATTACAGTTGCACTTAGAGGAAAACAAATAAGTATGTATCAATGCCCTGCAAGTGTGGGAAAACAACAAACAGATAATTAAACATCAACAAACTATCAATAGGATTAGAGCATCATGCTGGAGCAAATCTTGATAAATCCTTCTCAATAACAATACTCTAACTGCAGTGTCAGAAGGGAAATACAAATATAGGCCATTAAAGTGTTGTTGGACAAAGAAAGACACATTAATACAGCTATTAGTCATTTCCTCACTACTGAGGGACTCGACCACTGTGCTGCAGATAAAAGCTTCAGCCAAGAAAAGATTAGAAAATATGCAAATGAATGCTAACAACATAATAAATACCTTATTATTCACCACCAGCTCCACAGCCTCCTGGCATGGCCAAAGCTGTGACAAGTGTGGCTGTCCAGACATACCTACCTACAACAGACATCTCTGGCACCGTGGCGTGGTAGGGGCCCTCCACAAACTCAGGGGCGTTGTCGTTGATGTCCTGGACCTTGATGATGAACTCTGAGGGAGGCTCCAGGGGCTGGTTTGTGTCCCTGTCCACTGCCTGGGCCGTAAGAGTGTACTCAGCCTTCTCCTCCCGGTCCAGCCTTTTCATGGCGTGGATGTCTCCGGTCTTGTCGTTGATCACAAAGATGGTGCCAGCTCCATCCCCTGACAGAATATACTTGATTTTGCTGCTGCCGGGGTCCAGGTCTGTGTGCAACTAAAAGGAGAAAAAAAGAACAACAAAAAAAAGTCATTTTTGAGACAAAAGAAGTATATACAGAATTTTGGGGATTTTTTTTGCTTTGGTCTAACTATACATTTTGTCAAGCTGATCTTTTGTGCTCCAATCCCAGCACCAGTGATCCATAGCTCAGCATGAACACACATGGAGAGCAGGGATTTGTATGCATGCTAATCAAAAGTGAATGCAATCATAGGCATAATTAGACTTTCTATTTAAAAAGCAGCTGTTATATATATTTTAAATCCCCATTCTAAAATGTAAATGCCTTCAGAACCATTATCAGCCCAAATAAACAAGTACAAAATGTCCTTAACCCATTAGATCAAAGGGGGAGGGAAGGGTTAACAACAACATATATTTTAATCTAATTTCTTATTTTTAGTTATTACTTTCAGCTTATCTCCAGGTGACTGGAAATGGTTAAACACTGGCATCTATGGAATCTTGTCACAGACAGCAGTCACAGAAATTTAGAACTTTATCATAACTCAGAACTTAAAAGGCTCTAAGATCTTTATTCTAAAAGTATGTGCTCTGGAAGAAGAACCCTTGCACATGTCTTGCCATTCTCCTCAAAGTCCCATCAGAAAAAAAACAAACCTGCATTTAATTTGTATTTGGCTTTTCAAAAAACAAGACAGGATTATAATTTGAAGCAGTATGAGAAAGAGAGGTTTCTTTATTTTGAATTTTTTATTAATTAAAAACCTGGGGACAAAGGACTTCCATTGATTTTTTGGCAGGCTCAGAGCCAAATACAGAAAATCAGATTATCTCCAATAATTTTTAAGTTGTGAGAGTAAGAGTGTTAATTGGTTGGATCATATGTATCAGTGTCAACACATGCAAAAATACAAGATAATAACTTGAATACACAGTAATAGTGTTTAAATTCTGTTTACTATTAGGTCTAACACACTCAATATGATCAATAAGAAGCAAATAACATCATTAAAAATGTAACTTGCATCTATTATGTCTGCCTCACAAAAGAGAAGCCTGAAGGAAATCTGTACAACTTGCTTAGGTTGCAGTGTGAGTTACAACCACTGCCAGAGGACTTTTTCCTGTGTGCCCATTCTGTGCAGAAGCTCAACAGAAGCTGTTGCTGGGTATGTATTTTCACTCTGTGACTGACAGCAGGGCTTGCAGGGCCAGGCAGCATCCTTAATGAAGGAGCCTGCATTAGGATATTAAAATAGGTGTGGAAAAAAGCCTTGTGACACAGCTGCAGCCAAACCATTCTTATGGCACGCAGGGCTCTGCAGCTCCCTCTGCCCAGAAGTGTCACACACAGCTGGATCTCCAAGTCAGCTGCTCAGGAATTCGGCTGCTCAGGAGCTCGGGACACTCAAAGCTGGTTTGCTGCACGGAGCACAGAGGGCAGCAGCAGCAGCAGCCAGGCGACCAGGCTGATTTCCCTGCTGGTCTCTTTGTTACAGACAAACCCTGGCCACCAGTGCCTTCCCTGCTCTGCAGCAATGGCAGAACTCCCACGAACCACACGAGGTGGAAACTCCTCCTCTGTGTCTTGCTGGGCAGCACTTTATTATACTTTATTATACCACCATTGTTTTAACAACTCTTCCAAAGCACTCGAGCTGTGAATCTGTGTGACTCAATCCTGTTCACTCTTCATTCCTAGCCCACAGGAACGCACAGAGAGATGTCAAGTGACAGCTGAGTCCCTTTCCCAAAAGTTCAGTCTGGTTTTCTTTCTGCCCCTGCCATCAGCTCCTGCTTGAGAACAATCAGCCTGATTTACTAAGCTGATTTACTCTTGCTTGGTGTCACAGTTTTGTCTGCTCAGAAAGTTATCACAACTCTTTTTGCCTTTAAGATTATTGTCCTTATGACCCTTATTTACAGAACCTGTAAAAATCAATCCGGAATCCGTGTTTTAAAGAGATTGTTTATAATTTAGGCATCTGTTTGCTCCCTGAATATAATCTGTATGGCATTAACATTGCATATGAAGGTTTTGGCAGCATATTCAGAGCTGAGTTAGAGTGATGTAATATCACAGCATTGTCTGGGCACCCACAGCTCAGCAAAGGAACTGGAAACATCTCAGCTCACCCAGCCACACAACAAAAAGCTATTATCTGAACTTTTAAGAATAAACCAGATATCTCACACAGACATTTGAGAAGGTTTTCAAAATCTCATGTTTCACCCATAATATCCTACAGCAGTTACGGTTCATAAATCAGTTCTAGTAGATATTAATGCCGAGCTATAAAACCAGTTCTAGTGAGGTACCAACAGTTAAAATGAGAAAATGTCTATGATTACCATTAATCATTTCCTCTAATAAGTTAAATTCCATTGTATCAAAAGCAGTAATTGGTATTTGCTATTCAAATACTGCTATTTGAAACAAAATAAAATGAAGGGCTAAACATTAAACAAAGTACAAGAGATAGGAGCATTTTATAGTATTGAAGTTGAAACGAAGTCTGATGAGTGGAAGATCAGCTTTTTCTACCCAAAGATTTATAGTGGCAAAAATTATTTGATTTTTTTCTCTTTTTAAAATTTTTTTAATAAAAAGTCAAGACATAAATGTGGCATTTACTACAATCTATGGGGAGCACCCAAACTGATTTAAATAATTAAAATAATTTTCCTAGGTTTTGAAGTCCTTACACTCTAATATCAAGGTATTACAAGTGACTGATGGAAGAGCCACTTTTTCAAAATCATTTTATTGTTTAGATTTAAGATTAAGTCCTCATCACTTACTACAATGTTATATCAGAGACTGAAGTCTTAAGTAAGATAGCACAGCATTTTTCCAAAGTAATATTTCCTCTCTTCTACCAGATCTGAATGATAATTTTCTGCAAGAGTCAAGCTTCAGCAAGCTGTGTTTGTGTGAAGGGTAAAGATCATTAAACATGTAATTATATAGGATCTAGGTGAATGAGAGAAGAGCATAATGAATATGAGAAATTAACAGTGCTTTCTGCTCAAAAAGCCTCACCAATGTAAATAGGAAACTACTTTCCACATCTTCAGCTTTAGTTGTTACACCTATGCTTGAAAGCTGACCTTGTTCAGAACAACATCCAGCTGCAACAAGAATTTCTGTTTAAAATAGAAAATGTCTGTATCTGCCCCCACATCCCACTGCTAGACCCCAAAACAAACAGCAAGAACTTCATCGTGTTCAGAGAGGCAAAATCCCTTCCACTGGGTGAGATTCACTTCATTAGACTTCAAAGGGAGTGAAATCTTCTTCCATCACTGTCCTATCCCTGGGACTGCAAATCCAAACACCTCTCTCCCTTAAAGCAGCAGATGCAAGTCCATCACCCAGTTCATTTCTGGATTTATGGTGACAGGAGCAGTTTTGGACAATCTCCTGGTTTTAATGGGGATGCAGATGCCATGTGTTAGCACCTTACTAACGACTCCTCTGTAGCTCAGCACAGATCATTTCTTCCTAAAAAATTAACGTTATTCCAAATGAACCCTCAGACTAGAGTAATTTCTAGACTTTATTAATTCCTTTGCTGTTCTTTCTGATAATACAGATGGTAATCAACAAAGCCAGGATTAACAGGAACAGCACACACAGGGTGCTGCCACAAAATTAACATTATTTTTACTAATAATCAATGCACATCTAAAAGTATTGCCAACACACTATCCAAGGGTCTAACATACATTTATAGTCTCTCATGTATCTATATTGCAAACTTGTATAATTAAAATCCATGCCAGAAAAACTGCAGAGATGAAATTTATGCCAAGACCTTCTATATTCTGCAGATGCAAAAGTGCTAAAACACAACTCCAGGAGTGTGGGACTGTTATTATATTTTCCTATCCCATAACTCTTTGTTCAGCATATTTTAAACAAGGTTTTCTTAGCAAGTACTTGGCTCCAAGCTGCATTTGCAGCCAGGGATTTAATGTATGGACAAAGGCCGGGAGCGAGGTTGGTGAAGCTCCTCTGCAATTCTGAGCAGATTTATGAGTCTCCTCTTCAGATGGGAACTGTCTCACCTGCTCTCACTCAGCTACCTGGCAAACCCAGGGCAGTCAAAACAACAGGTTGCTCAGCACGAAGAATTCCATGTGTTCACCATCAGGAGAGTGCATGATGCACTTGGGGCTGGGCCATGCCCAGATGAGCAGAAAGCTGTTGATTTTCCTCTGCAGGAGGATTGGGCACTTCCAGACCTCTCTGGGGTGTGGTGCTGATGCACAAGCTGACACACAACAGCCCTTACTAGATCCATCATCACTGGGAGGATTTGTAATCCCAATTTCCTTGTGTCAGTAAAAAAAGGATAAATATAGAGATAATTCATGGGGGGAGGGAGAGGGAATCTACATATTCTGAAAATGCTCCTGGACATTTTTAGTTAAGGCAAGAGAAGGCAGCATTATGTAGTCAAGTTTTTATTTGAGTTTGTTAGAAAGTAATTAATTCATCTTGATGTAATTACAAGGGAATTACCCTGTACTTGTTTCAAGGGAAAAGGAATCATCTGCCCTTAAAACTTCATTTTAAAGTTTGCATCATCCTTCCCTGTCCTTACTCTGGAATCTTTTCTTTTAAGGGTGCCTCACTGATTTTCACCTGATGCTACACAGACAAGCACTGTCCTAATGCTCCAGGTTCTTCTTCTATTTTTTACCTTTGCCTTGCAATAAAATTCCTCATTTATGAGGCAGACCCCATTTAATGGACTTTGAGATGGAATTTTCAGCTTTTTACGACTCTTTTCTGAAACTGCTGGGTTCTAAGAAGCTCTCACTCATTCTGTGAAAGTATTGGAAGGGTTTTAGTGACTTTTACAATCATTTTATATATATATCAATGCTTTCAAAAACTGTAATGCACCTTACTGTTCAGGTGTTTCTTTCTGTACGTGGCTTTGCAGGGGTGTTTTGTTCCTAAAAACATGAACCTCTTTAGCAGCTACAGAAGTGTTTTTTGTGAATTGTTGATGTGCTCTGACACATCATGGACAATGAAAATGTTTATTGTTGACCCACGGTCATTCCTAATTAAACTATTACAAATAGATTTGATTCACTTGAACACAACACAGAATTAATAAAGTGAATTTCATTTCAATTTAATAGAATCTTTCATTTTCTCTGTGGATAGGCTGATCCCATCTTTAGTAATGGGAATTATAAGTGCACAATGAAGAAGAGGACAATCAAATATTCTGCATTATTATTCAGGGTAATGGCAAATTGGGGAACAGAGTTGATGCTCTTGACATAATGTCAGTCCTTGGAACCCTTTCAGAAGGGAAGCAGACATGTCTGTGGATGACAAAGGTTCCATTTAAGATCCAAGAATCATGTAAGTTGAAGCCTCTGGAGTAACTGTCAAAAAGCATTACTGCTCACACTTCTCAGCTGCAGTTTCATAACCAGATTCAAAGGGAATTAAAGCAATAATATCCCTAACAATTTCATTTAGGAGTGTAATCTCTGCTTTTGTCTGCCTCAGTTTCCTACCATGTCATTTGAGTATCTTTGATTCCAGATGGCTTCTTTTATGTTTCTTTGCTACTGCTTTTTTATTCTGTTTGATTTGCTAATTTTGTCTCTGTTTATATTCATGCTGCAACTGTGCAAAAATGACTTTTCATTGCTTACCTTTTCGTATCATCCCACACTACACTGGAGTGGACTGCTGTTTGAAAACTGCAGACAAGTCTGGGTTCTAACAGGTTATTTTAATCCACTGATTATGAACAGCTGATGTAAGGAAAGAGCCCAAGAACCTGCCTGAATCTTGATTTAAGTCCTTCTTGGTCACAGTGCCATTGCTTCTTTCTGTATCATGTACTGCCTTCCTCATCAGGATGAATTAACAATCTTTAATATCTAATTTTGTTTAATGTCTTGGGAGAAAAAAAACATAGCTCTACTTATTTTTACAGATGGGAGGAAGAGAGGAAGAGAGAAACTCACATTCAGTCTCACATTAGAAAAAAACATCCAGACCTTGGGACTACTCACGCCATTCTTCGACAGCTTCACGCATTATCTCCAGTTAATCTTGATAGGAATTTGTAATTAGAATTCTTACATATTTCTGGTGTTTTTTCACTCTTGTGCTCCCCCTACCAGGGGAGCTTCCTAAGAAGGAGGGAACTTCTCCAGATGCAAAGCTTTCCCCAACCCCACAACCTCACCTACAGCCCCGCTGGTTGTGATGGCAACACAGACGAGGCGCTTTGTTTCCACCCAAACCCTGCTCTCAGGTTGGTTTTTCCTGCACACATCGCTTACATACCTTGCTGCTTCTGAGTCCTTATGTTAAGCCAGATGATAGCTAAAGCTTTCTGTTTTCCTAGCTCTGGCCTTGGCCCTTTCCATTTGGGAATACCATCTGTCTTCCCTTCTGTCCTGAGAACACCACCACGGCACCTGACCCACGTCCCACGGCAGCTCGGCCTGATGCCTCCGTGCCGCTTTCCACAGCTCCTTAACGCCCAAGTGTCCCGTGTCAAGTGGCCTCAGATGGCTGGCACCTTTTTGTAGCTGGCTCTCTGCCCAGCTGGGAGTTCGTGCAACTATTTCTGAACCCAGACTGCTGTCCCTTTCCCCTGTTCCAGCAGACACTGCTCCTGTAAGCAGCTCTGGATTTTTTTAACCCAGCTGTTCCTGACACTTGGAAGCATGCAACGAAGTTGTGTCACACTGCCAAAGAGGAATCCTTTCCCATCTCATTTACTTCTCTATTATTTCATCTACAGTGAACAGTGGCTCACCACAGGAGATCTGAGAGCTGGGCATAGAGAGCCTCAAAAATTGCATGCAGCTTTAGTCTTGTAAAACATATTCCCTCTTTTGTGTCTTTATGGGGGAAAAAAGTATCTGTCATCTCCCACTGTTTGGGGTCAAGCTCTTACATTAACAGTTCCAGTGCTTCAGGCATTATAATTAACAGTGCCTCCTCCTGCACTTGTCACTCTCTTCCCAACTCCGTGAAAGAGCAGCAAAGCCATTTACTCCCTCCTCCAGCTTGTCAGTCTTGGACACAAGCTATGCTGTAGTTTTTGCTACCTGCAAGGCTTGTGAAGCCTCCAGGAATGACTTTAGAGGGCTCTTCCCTTTGGGCTGTCAATTCTACTGCCAGCAGAGGCTGACTTGATGATCCATCCTCCATACAGACAAAATATGCAGGTGACTGTGCAAAACCATAAACTATAGGAGTTCCCATTCTGCAGGCTAGCCAGAAGTTCAGCAGTTCCTATATCCCAAATTCTACTCTGTTGTTCATTTAATCACTCCCATCTTATTCACCATGTTCTGAGCTTTTCTGCTGTGTTAGTTGAGCTGTATTTTTCCTTTCCTCCTTAAAAGCTTATTAGAACTTGCCAGGCTTCATTCTCAGGCCCAGAGTTTACTGCAGTTGAGTACCAAGACCTCTTTGTGTTGTTGAAATGATTTCCTCCAGTGAATGTCAAAGCCATATCTCAGAGTACATAGGCTTTGGATTGCAGAAGAGGAATAAAAAGTTAATCACTACGTAGGCACAGCAGTAATTTGAAGGCTGCTTACAAACTCTGCCAAACTAGACAAGCTAGAGCCTAGATCAGCCAAGGCCAGAAAGGTGAAAGGGGAGAAGATATTTCTATTTATTTAAGCATATTTAAGTTGTCATGATTTTACATGCCAATGGCTCTGCTTTCGGCTGCTTCTTTTCATGTTTTGCTCAAAATGGCTGGGAGGGTCCCAGAGATATTATATTTAACCTGACTTCTCTTTTAATAAAAGAATTTCAAATCCATGCAGGATGCCTTCTGCTAATAATACTTAATAAAACCAGCCTGAAAGCATTAAAATACCTTTTTTTTTTTTTTGGAAGGTAATTTTTCAAATTACTGCTTAGCATTCTTCAGTATCTGAACATAAGGAAATAAGTACTGTCTAAAACCACATAATGTGTAAAGCTGGCAGTGCAAATAGAAAGCTCTTCTCTAGCAATTGGCTGTCAAACACAGCTACAGTGTAGAAATATAAACATCAGCTCTGCAGCCAGCTCGAGCTAAAATTGAAAGCTGTTGAGAAGGTAACAGTGAAATAAAGAGAGCTGAAAAATTACATTGTGGGTACTTACATATTGCTTCTCTTATAAACTATCTGCTAACAGGTGACAACATGACTGATTTCTAGTGCACTTACACTAACCTGTGAACTGTGCACAGGGGTGCAGTAACAGTTTTTTCTTACTGGAAATATCTTTCAAATTACTTAGAATGTGAAAATAAACACAACTCAGAAATGCTACAAAACAAACTCCTTATGAGATGTCAAACAAACCAGAACCAGTTCTTCAGAGCTGCTCTGTTTGCAATTACGTAGCAACATCAGTGTCATCCATCAGAATAAACAGATGTAACACGAGGATAATTTCATTATTTTTCCCTCTTTTCTTGCAGTTAGATGTTTATTAGGGAGAACTCATGCAGAATTGTAAGTTATTCGGAGGAACCTAGTTGAAACTAGTTATTATCATTTCATGCAGTTTTATAAGGAGTTATTTGCCTCATCACTTCTGTGGTTTTCAAAGCTTCCTAATGTAATTTCCCATGCATTTCCACTAAGTCATGCATTCCTGTGAATTTCTTACAAACTCGCTCGCAAAGGTTATGTCTCTCATAATGCGATCAATTTGCAATACCATTAAATTTGAAATATTCTTTAAACCACTAGAGATAGGTCATAGCTTCTGCCTTTGTTAATGCTTTTCTGGAAGAATTGAACGGGGAGAGGATGCATAAACCATTACACATCGACAGTATTAAATATGCAGGAATAAACCACTGTGCCTGCTCCAGCAGGGTTTAATACCTAGTGATGTATTATCTCTGATTCTCTAGCAACTTCTTTGAGCCCTGCAGTCCCCTGCCCAGGACATTTGGAAACTCAAGTCTCAGGGACAAATAGGACTTTTTTGGCACATCAGATAACCTGATTTGTTTCAAAGGCAGCAAAATTAGCAGTTCTATGATTGTAAGTGCGGGCACTGTTTGGAGTATTTATGTCATTTGTTTTAAGCAGCTCACCTAGCTGTGATTTCAAACATCCAAAATTTGGGGTCAACATCCCATCAGAAGAGAAGCTCTGGCTCAGCATGGATACAGCCAACTTGTATACAAATCAGTATCCCAGGAACTGGAAGTGTGTAACACATATCAGTCTCCAAGCAGCCAGAATCCATACAGACTTAGCAATGATTTAGTCTAGACCTTTATCCAAATTGTCTTAGCTCATGGAAAGACTCCTGTGGGAGGCTGCGGGAGACATCTGTACTAATTTAATGATGGCTGAATCACTGTCGGTTTTCTCTACCCACACGAGCAGGGGAGAGCTCGTAGCACTCAGTGAGCACAGAACAGCCAACCCCCACATGGCCCCATCCCATTCAGCTGTTCCCTGCCCTTCCCTAACACTCCTCTCAGGAGGGATGGGCGAGCACTGTCCTGCATTCCCTCTCTGGGGGTGGAAGGAGAGAGACTCACTGTGGTAAAGAGAGGAGGCAAAGAATCACAGAATGGGTCGGAAGGGACATTAAGGA